>JAGFMF010011925.1:7155249-7400299 GCA_019455555.1 Galemys pyrenaicus | reverse complement strand
ACCTCTCTGGCCGGCAGCAGGGATCGAACTTGTGCTGCAGTGTCTGCGTTCTGCTTCATAGTGCGTTGCTTAACCCACTGCGCCACCATGGGAGGGCCCCATCCCCTCTTCTTGACCCTGTTCTTCCATCTGCTGATGCTATACATGCCTGCATTTTATCTCCCAAGCCTTCTGAAAATTCCTCTAAAACCATCTTGTCTCTACAAGACATGCTTCACCTGGCATCCTCCCTACCAATTTGACACAGTCTTCCTCATTCTCAAGTCAACCCAGTTTACCACCCAGGCCCTCCCTGTCTTTTTCACTCCAGTGTAGTGACCCCCACCCCCACGTTGCCCCAGAGCATTGTTCTCCACTGTTTGCATGCACCCAGGTCACTCTGCCCATCTGCCAGAGGGCTACCTGACTTTCCTTCCCAGAGTTTGAAGTACCTGGGACTATATCACCACCACCTCCTTCCCCCATCAATAAACACCAGTAACTAATGGGTGTAGGTGCTATAGATAATGTCCTTTGTCCTGGGTCCAACTGTGGTGCTGCTGGCCTGGCCTCTTCCCCTTCCACATCTCTGGTCTCCATTCTCCTGGGTTGGGTTTTTGTCTTAAGAACATCCAGTCAAATCCCAAAACTTACTGTGCTACTTTTGTATTTATCACTTACCAAAATCTTGCTTTGTCTCCTTAATCAATATTCATCTCCTTATTGCACAAAACTATTTGAGTGAAACCTTGACATCTTCACTCTGGGTTTCTGGTTTAAATGTTAATGACTTGCTTTGGAGGCTTGAAAATAATAAGCTTATTCAAGCAGTTGAGTTATCATTTAAACGTTGTATTTTCAGATTTTTTCATACCGGTGCTCGAAAGAAGGATGCAAGAAGAAAGAGATGTTGCAGGTGGCATGTGACCAGTGTCATGGCAATTTCTGTATTCTGCACAGACATCCTCTGGATCACAGCTGCCAACATGGGTGCCTCCCCATCACTGTAGCCGGGTGAGAAGAGTCAGCTACGGCGCCTTCAGACTTACAGTGTTGAGTAGCCTTTGAGCATTGTTCCAGACTACATTTAAGTTTCTGCTGTAGGAGTTTGGATGAATATAAGCTAAATTAAAATTGGATTTTAAGTTAAAGTTGGATTTTGGTTGTATTATTTCCTTTGGTTGCCATAGCAAAGTGCCACATTTGGGTGGAACTTAAACAGCAGAAATTCTTTGTTTCTGACCTTTGGGGGCCAGAAGTCCAATATCAAGATATGAGCGAAGTTGGTTCCCTCTGAGGCTGGGAGGGTGCCAGCCTCTCTGGCTGCTCTCTGGGAGACGGTCCCAGGCCTCTCAGTTTCTGCTGGCTTGCTGTCCATTTTTTGGTGTTCCTTGGACTGTAGACATTTCACCCCAGTTTCTACCGGTTCACAAGGCCATGTTCACAAAGCCTTTCTTCCTGTATGCATGTCTGTCCAAATGTCCCATATTTATCAGGCCCCCTGTCATACTGAATTGGCCTAATTTGCTTCACTCTGACCCCATTTTAACTAATCATACCTGCAATGGTCCTATTTCCAAATGAGCTCACGGTCTCTGGTTTAGGGTTAGGTCTAGGGGCATGATTCAAGCCTTACATTAATGTTGTTATGACATTAATGTTATTAATCAGGAGTATATTTTTGAATAAAAAAAATGGAAGCATGTTACTTTTAAATTACACCTGGTTGTTTTTCTTGTCTGTATCTCAGTTTCTGAGTAACTGTACAGTAACTGTTTATGTGGCTATCTTGGTAAGCAAAAGAATGGGTGGGAGTTGATCTAACCTTTCTGTGTAGGTGTTCAGCTGCACCAGCCTCTGAATCCAAGCCATCGGGAACTTTACGCAAATGGACTTGTAGTTGGCTAGCTCAGCGACTCAGGTATTAGTCCACACTGTGCATGGATACAGCTGCTTACATGTGGGGTGTGGTAGTAATCCCTGTTGAAAAGTTGCTGTCATGTAGCTAATAACTGGCTGAGATTGCAGCGCTATTGGTATATAATATTATCGTGGGGAGGGGGAGACAAGACTTGAACTTTAGTTTTCTGAAACCCCAAATTACAAATGGCAGTTAATTCCAGCACAAGGTATAGTCAAGTAGTAGTAGTTTGTAGCTGCTTGCTAAAATACCTTATTTGGCGTAGATCTTTTTATTTTTTTTTTTAAAGATTTATTTATTTATGCATACAAGAGCTGGGGTACAGGCCAGAGTTGTGGGAGGTGAGAGGGTTCACCACAGACAGAGTGGGGAGCAGAACAGGCAGACTGACTGAAATACACTGCTGAGGGGAGCTGCAGACAAGGCAGGAGTGGTCTGCTGCACCATGTGGGTCACCTTCCCGGCCAGCGGCAGGAATCGAACTCATGCTGCAGTGGCTGTGGTCTGCTTCATAGTGTGGTGCCTAACCCACTGCGCCACCAGGGAGGGCCTGGCGTAGATCTTTTTATATGAACTACCACTGTTAGTTTATCAAGACAAACCTAAAAATGTAAGCTGTTTTATTCTCTTTTCAGGTTGAAAGTGAAGAGATGACAGGACTGTAGCTGTTCAAACTGGCACATTAGCTAAGTTTTATTTATTATTTTCACTTTATAGGTAATGTGCTGTAGTGCTTTCATATTTACACAGCTAACAGTTGAAAAATTTTTAGTGTTTCCAATAAAATGCACAAACTCTTCTGGTAAAATAGACAATCAAAAGTGTATTAATATTTTAAAGTGAGCTAGGCTACTAAAATAACCTTGCCACCACCCTCCCAATAAGAGAAAGTAGCTTGAAGAGCAAAGAATTAGCACCAGAGGCTAGATCTAGACTTCCAGAAGCTTCTCACACTTAATGTATAGCAGACAGCTCTGTCTGTAGTGATTGGCCATCCTAGCCCAGGAAAGGGGTAGTTCTGCCTATGTTGTCAAGGTTCCTTGTCCAGAGGTGGCCCTCACTGACAGCAGTCCTGTTAGCACACTGACTCTACACAGTGGGCTTGGGTGAATGAACTCCATACAAGTCAGGAGAGCTTTCAGTGCCTGGGCCTGGATGTTAAGAAATGGGCTGAAACAAGGTGCCCCACACAGGTTGGGTCCTGATCTTAACTCACTGGTAATCCAGTAGTGCATTCCAGACTCCGCTGAGACCATTTATTGCACCTGGACTAACAACAATCTGATCTTATAACCTCAAGATATAATGGTGGGGGAATGACGCTTGTATTCAGTTTCCTTTCTACAAACAGGTGGTGGAAGCTGTTTCTGTCTTGGTCTTGCTTGGTGATACTTGGTTTGGACATCTGAATCTGACATGTGAGCTGCATCAGAGTCCAGTGGGGTGCAGGATCCATTCCAGTTCTGATCATGTGGATCTGGGGTGGACCCTGAGAATTTAGCTTCAAGGTGAAGCTGATACTGCTGCTCTGGGCACCCCATCTGGACAAACCTTTCTGCTGTGCAGTACAGTAGCCAGGAGCCTTATGCTATGGAGTGTGGGAAACATAGCCAGCAGTGTGCTTCAGTTACCAGAACACTTTTAAGTATGTTAGAAACTTAGGTGTGTGAGTCTAATGTTTCAACTGTAAATTTTATAGAATGCAAATATAGATCAGGTTTTTCTCATGAAAATATAATGTCTAAATTGACACGTATCCAAAACAAAGGTCTAAAACACATTGGACTTTGAAGACACCAGGAAGGTGCCGTATGTTGGTTATTGTCTGCATAGCGAAATAATACTTTGGACATAACATTAAATAAAAACCATTAAAGTTTTTGTTTTGATTTTTTAATTGTACTTACTAGAAATTGTAAAAATAGGTGACTTGCGTTATATGTTCATTAGATAATACAGTTCTTGATCATACAACTAAAGGATAGAAAAATCCACATTTTGTCAGGAAGGAAAATGATCAATTTAGGAGTCTACTCAGACTTGACTGGGATTTTTAAGTGTAGTACCTGACAGCTCACAGCACTTGGTGTGCTTACCGTCAGTGCTGTGTTAACAGTCAAGTGGTTCAAAGGTGTGAAAGGTTAATTGACAAATAGCTCAAAGGTATGAAAGGTATGACTAGCTCAATGTCCCCTTGTTCCTACCTCACACTCCCCCAGTATGAAGTCACTGCCCACAATGTCCCCTGTATCCAGAAGCTTCTGCATTTATCAGAACCTGTGTTCCCAAACATCAAGGTCCTGCTTGAATGTTCTACTGCCTCTGCCCGACTTTTCCTTGGTCTTTGTCACTAACATCTTTCTAGACCAGAAGGAGCAGGGCTCAGGGCCTCCTTGGTGGCGCAAAGGGTAAGTCTCAGCACTGTGAGGCTATCGACAGCCACTGTAGCATGAGTTTGATCCTCGGCCACGTGGCGAAGGCCACATGCCTGTTCTGCTCCCCACTCTGTTTCTGGTGAATCCTCTCACACACATGCACCTCTCACACCTCTGGCCTATACCCCAGCTCTTGTATGCATAAATAAAATCTTTAAAAAAAAAACAAACAAAAACCAGTCAGTCATTCATAGGCTGCTACCCACTCTTACAGTTGGGCGTGTCCTTTCCTTGGCAGTCTGCTGATAATGGACATAGTGATTTCTAGTGTTGGTATTGCTGTGCTGAAGGGGGCATATACTTTAAATTTTGATGGAAGATGCCAAGCTGCCATGTAGAAAATCATATATCTTCCTGTCCTTCGATTTCCCCATACTCTCATCAGGCATACCCTGTGTTTTATTGGTTTAGTTTTTTCCCTAATATGGTGAAAGCATGGAGGTCACCTTACTTTAAATTAGTGCACCATTAATGAAGTTGAGCATCTCTTGGTGATAATTGCACCTTTGAACTTAAGTTAAACTAAGGGAGTCATCTGGTGTGGATCACGAACTACTCGTGGCACAAGTTTGATCCTGGCAATGTGCCAAGAGACAGGGCCAACACGAGGGTGCCCTGCAGTGCTTCCGTGGAAATGTTTGGGAGGCACTGGCTGCAGCAGGAGTGTCAGTGTTGCACAACAAAATTAAGTCTCACCATTTGATGAGTCCCTTGGTGCTTGCTCTGTAACTTGTGGGCTTTCTTTACCTACAAACAGCAACAGAGGGTGTGGCTGAGACTAATGTGCTCCAGTAAAACGTGAGAGGGCAGTATCTGTCTTTTCACACCTTCCCTGACTGCCTGCCTTCCAGGGGCCAGAGACGCCTCCAAACAGTTAAAGTCAGACAAGCCCAAAGCTTCATTTCAAGATGACAGACGTGTGTGTGGTGCCCAGCCTGTCACCTCCCCTCCCACTTCCATCTGCTGAGCAGTGAGCGTAGAGGTAAACTGGTGGGGTTGTTGAATTGAGGATCATGGGAACCCGTGAGAAGTGGAACATTCTCTCGCTTCCTGGGACAGACTTGTCAGGTGCTTGTCCTCAGTCTTGCCACCTGACCCTCAGCTACCAGGTGACACCGCATCCCTAGGTTGTTTTCTTCCCATGCTTGAGTTGGGCTTGGCTGGTAGGGCCCAGAGCCAGACTGTCCTTCCAGGTTGCATCTCTTCGGTAGCCCAGAAGCTGACTGCTGGCTCTCTGGTTTACAGGCTGCAGTATCAAGACATGTTCACAAGATGTCACCCAAAGGCCTTCCTCTGAATCACCGAGAGGGTGGACTGCTGAGTCATAGTTCCTAGAGAGAAGCTGGGTGCAGTATCCCTGGAGGGGTGGTTATAACCAGTCCACCACACCTCAATTGGTGTGTGTAGGTTACAAGGGATTTGGGAGATTTATAATTTTTTTTTCTTCTTAAATTTTAGTTATTTGCCAATTGTTTACATAACTATATAACTTAGGGAATATGACAATGTCCTAGTAGGAAAAATGGTTTGTGCTGTGCCCAGCCCAGAGGCCCTGGAGGTGCATGACTCAGTCACCCCTGGCTGCACTGGTAGTTTCTCGCTTACTGGGGATTGGAAAAGGCTATCTCATGGTAACTTAAAACAGATGCCACGAGGAAGTTTTTACTACATGTGTATAGTGGTGAAGGTTAGCAACGCGAGCAAGATCGAAGGGCGAATGACAAGCCTAGGAGAGAGCACTTGCAACATACATCACAGATAAGGTGGATATCTTATGTCTTATAGGTGGATAATATATAAAAGACTTAAGCCTTGAAGGAGAAAAGATCAGGAATGAGATAGACAGGGGAAGGACATGACTGACACTTCATGTGAGAATTGTAAGGAAGCTTCTTTGCCATGTACAAGGAAAATCATTCTGGAGAGATGTATATTGACGCCAAACTGCAAATTAACAGTAACCAGAGTTGCTGTTTCTTAGTTGAGATTAGCAAACGTTTAAACTTGGCCAACATGCTCTGTTGGCAAGGCTGTGAAGCAACAAAGGCTTCCACGCATTGCCAGTGAGAATGCCAAGTGACACCAGGGTAGAGGGAAATTTGGCAAAATTTCTAGCAAAACCATTGTCTTTTGAACATTCCACGTCTAGAAATCTGCCCTGAAAGTATGCCACAAACTAATAAAAAATGTGTGCAAGCTTGTTGATTGCAGCGCAATTTAGAACTGGAGATGATCTGAATGCCCACATTTAGTGGTTAAATGAACCAGGTTCCCTGAGGAGTGCCATGAAACAAACAAAAAAGTACAGAGTGTGTCTGTAAACTAGGGGAAGAATTCCAGGAGGTATTGTTAGCTTAAGTTGAGTGTGATGCAGAATGTGTGGATGCTACTTTGTGTAAGAAAGAGGAGAAATAAGTATATCTCTGCTTATTTTTGCTAAAAGAAACAAAAGATAAACCAGAAACTAATGAGATTGGATGTTTACATGGGGTGGGGTGGGTGGGAATGAGGTAGGGTGGGGAGGGAATGATGCTTTTTTGAATATATTTATTTTTGTGCAGTTTTAACTTCTGAACCCATGTTAATGTTTTATATACTGAACAATGATGGTTGGGGTAAGGGGAGCCCCAAGCCAGAAGACAAGCAGAAAAAAAGTGAACCTAACTATCTTTTAATTGATTAGCATAATTGAATCAAAGGAGAAACAAATTATATTTTTTTAAATTGTGGTGAAAAATACAACATAGACTTCACCTTTTTAACTGCCTTAAATTGAATAATTCAGTGCTATTAAGTACATTCATAATGCCCTGCAACCACACCACTTGTAGTTCTAGAATATTTTTTTTTCCCCCAGAATCTTCTCATCACCCCAGAAGGAAACCTCGTATCATACAAGAAATCACTTGGCATTCCTCCATCCTATACCCTGCAGCTCCAGGAAATCACTATTCATCTTTCTGTCCCTATGGAATTGCCCATTTTGAAATTTTATATATGAAATCATACAATTTATGATCCTTCATGACTGGCTTCTTTGTCTTGGCATCATGTTGTCAAGGTTTATACATGGTGTGGTGTGTCTGTAACTTTGTTCCTTTTTATGACTGAGTAGTATTCCATAATATGGGTACACTGCATTTTGTTTACTTGCTCCTCCCTTGATGGACATTCGGGTTGTTTCCATCTTTTGGTTGTTGTGAACATTGCTGGAGTAAACGTTTGTATATGAGTTGTTGGTTTGTTAGGTTTTTTTGACACTTGTTTTCAGTTCTGTGAGATATGTATGTACGAGTGAAATTATTGGGTTATATGGTAGCTCTATGTTAACTTACAGGAGAACTTATAGAAGAAATTGTTTTCCATAGTGTCTGTACCAAGTTATATTCCTACCAGCATGTATGAAGTTCCACGTTCTTCACATTCTCACCAACACTTTGTTGTTGTTAACTTAATTATAGGTATCCTAGTGTGTGTGAGGTGGTATCTCATTGTGGCCTTGGTTTGTTTTTCCCTAATATGTAATGCTGTTGGCCATCTTTTCATGTGCTTATTAGCTATTTGTCTGTCTTCTTTAGGGAAGTGTCCTTTACCCACTTTTAGAATGGATTATTTGTCTTTTTTTTGGTGGTTGAGTTCTAAGAGTTTTTCACATAATCTAGATACCAGACCTTATCATTTGCAAATATTTTCAGCATTCTCTGCTTGTATTTTCACTTTCTTGATAATGTTCTTCAATGTGTTACAGGGCAACCCTAATATAAAATGGGTTTCCCTGATTGGGTCCTCACCTGCACGCTCAGAAGACTTTTATAATAAGCCCTAACTGCAGGCATACGCGACAAAAGTTATTAAAGGGTTTTATTTTACAAGAGAAGGAGAATAAAATAGTAATAATACAAAGAGAAGGGAGGGATACACATCCGTAAATATCCTATCAGATCTTCCGAGCTGGAATGCAATGGCGTGTTGAGAGCTGGCTTGGAGTCAAGTGAGATGGCTCCAAAGGAAGAGAGAGCCCAAGGCTCACCTCTCTGGTTTTATAGCCAGCCTGGCTGCTTAACTCCACCCTCAGGTCTCAGTGATCCACTCTTTGATAATCATATATTGGATTTGTGGTTCTGGAATACATTCAGGACTACCCTTCCCCTAACAAATGCACAAAAGTTTTCAATTTTGATGAATTTCAATTTATCTTTTTTTGTTGTTGGTTGTGCTTTTGGTGCCATACCTAAGAATCCATTGCCAAATTAAGGTCATGAAAAGCTGTATCTATCTTTAGCTCTTATATTTAGGTCTTTGATCCATTTGGAGTTCATTTTTTCCTCCGGCCACCTATTCTTTTGATCTTTCTCTCTTTCTCCTCCTTTTTAACCTCAGAAACCTCCTGTCAGTTATCCAAATCAGCTAATTTATAATTAGTTTGATTTGTTCATTTGATTTCTTATTTTACTCATATGTGAAATGGTCCAATATTTGTCTTTATCTTTCTGACTAATTTGCCGCACATAATTCCCTTGACTCCTCCCATTTTGCTATTAATAGTAACAGCTCATCTTGCCTTATAGCTGAATAGTAGTCCATTGTGTGGATACACCCCATATTCACAGTGCGGCGCTCAACCCATTGCGCTTTTTAAAAAATTTTTAACGTAACTCCACACCTTCCCAAAATAAGAGCACTAGTTTACATCCCACCAACAATGTATTTGTGTTCCTCTTTCTCTCCAGCCTCTCCAGCACTTGTTATGGTTTTCACTCATTATGGTTTTGACTTGCATCTCCTTTATTAAAAGCGAATGTGAGCATTTTCCCATAGATTTGTGAACCTTCTGTATATCTTCTTTGGTAAATTATCTTTTCAGATCTTCCCATTGGAGTTCATTTTTTAAAAATATGGTGTCATATAAGGGCCCAAGTTCCTCTTTTCCATGTGAACCTCCAATAGTCCCAGTGTTACAGGGCAACCCTAATATAAAATGTGTTCCCCTCACTGGGTCCTCCACCCGCGTGCTCAGAAGACTTTTAAAAAGTCCCAACTCCAGGTACACGTGGCAAAAGTTATTAACAGGTTTTATTTTATGAAAGAAGGGGAGTAAAATAGTAATAACACCAAGGGAAAAAGAGAGGGATACAAATCCACAAATACCCTACCAGATCTAAGCAATGACGTGTTGAGAGCTGGCTCCGAGTCGAATGAGATGGCTCTGAAGGAAGAGAGATGTCTCCCGAAGGAAGGGGTCTGGCTCCTCAGTAAGAGAGTGAGTCCCAGGCTCACCTCTGGTTTTATAGCCAGCCTGGCTGCCTAACTCCACCCTCAGGTCCCAGTGATCCACTCTTCGATAATCATCTTATCGGATTTGTGGTTCTGGAACACTGATGGTCTGGAGTGGGGGTTGTAGTCCACACACCCATAATCCATTTAGGACTGCCTTTCCCCCTAACACCAGCACCATTTCTACGTCTCTTTGATATATTGCCATCTTTTTTGTTGTATTTAGCATTTTCTTACCAAGTGGTCTAATGAGATATTTCAAATTCATCTTGCCTTTCCTTCCCAAGAATCAGACATATCTCCCCTAAACCCTAATGGGAATGTATTGAGAAACCAGGTCTCTCTAGGTGCTAGAAGTGCTCAGTGCTTCTGAATGTCACTGCTTCTAGGACCTTTTAGCATACAGAGCTATATTTACTTTCTGTATGCCCTCTCTCTGACTTGAGATGACTTTTGAGGACTTGAATATGGTGATAACCTTCAGGAAAAAAGATGAAGATGTCAAAACTGGCCTTGATAAGCATATAGAGGAAGGGTAGGGATGCATGCTTCCTAATCTGGTGTGTATTTCTCTGCAACAGAGGCCCAGCTGCCCTTCGAACTCCAGGATCCTGTGCCAGAGGCCCCTCACAGTCTCATCTACTACACATATTGAAAAATCTCCTGGATCTTACAAATCATGAGGCTCAGTACTACAAACTGGATCTGCTTCAGAGTCTTTTGCTTTGGGCCCCAGTCCTCCCCCCGCAGACTTCCAAGTTACCCAATAAATGAATGGCGGCCGTGTTAAATAGGATCGGCTGCCTCCCAGATCCCAGGGGCCAGACAAGGGAAGTAGAACTGTTTCTTCCTTACATATGATTGTGTTTGTTTTCTGTTTATGCATAACAAATTAACATAAAATTTAGCATCGTAAAACAACAATTTTTACCTCACAATCTCTGCTGGTTGGGAATATGGGTGTGGCTTAGTTCTCTTACAAACTGTAATCAATGTACCTAGTGGTGTTTTATGTTTCAATCCATTTCCAGTCTCGATCACATGACAAATAGGATTACCTTCTTGAAGGCCACTAGACTAAGGGACTCAGTTTCCTGTTGACTGAAGGCCTCCCTGAGCTACCTGGGACTCCATTGGCCTTACCAAAGGGCAGTTCCCAACATAACAGCTGGCTTCCCTCAGGGTATTTGGGTAGGACACAGAATCCTAGATCTAAGCCAAAGCCATACATGGCAAGCTGGCGTCTTCCCCACAGATACCCTCACCAGCAGTTTGCGAAAGTCCCAGTGGTTTAATTACCAAAAATCTCAGCAGCTTTCCCCTCCATAGGCACTGCCTCCCTTAGGAGATGGAGTTTGAAAAGCTCTACCTTCTACCTTGTAGTTGGCTATGAGCGCCACCCACTGGCTCAGAGTTTCCTTCTTTCTGTTCCTCTTACACTTGGTCCCATAATATTACACTTGGTGCCATAGTATTGCACTGTGAAATTAGCACTCTGATACCAGTAAGTTGCTTTTTAAAAAAATGATTATATTTGACCAACATTTTAACTGTTCTCTCTTGGAGGCTGAGCTGAATTCCTATGACTAGTTATAAGAACAAAAAGCAAAACTTGATATAAATATACTTTTATTTATTGACTGATTCATACAAGAGCTGGGGTACAGGCCAGAATCACGGGAGGTGAGAGGATTCACCAGAGACAGAGTGGGGAGCAGAACAGGCAGACTGACCGAAACACACTGCTGAGGGGAGCAGCGGGCAAAGCAGGAGAGGTCTGCTACACCATGTGGGTCTCCTCCCTGGCTGGAGGCAGGGATCGAACTTGTGCTGCAGGGGCTGTGGTTTGCTTCATAGTGCATTGCTAAACCCACTGCGCCACCAGAGAAGCCCTATATATTTATTGCTGAAGCTAATGTGTGAATGAAAGCTCTCTTTTCTTGATAAAGTCAGTCAGAGCAGTTTGAAAACTGGTTTTTGCCTTAACATGCTTATATATGTCTGTGGTCCAGAAAATCTACCTGTTCATGCCCATAGACTCGTTTCTGTGTAGGATGTTGATTATACATAGTTTGTTAATAGCACACAATGATAGACAAGCTAATTAATTATAAAGAATAAAGTTAGAGAATACCTGCTTATTGTAATATTTCCCTCTTAAAAAGAATCTTCCCTTGATTCCACATTCTCATCTGGATGCCAGCCCAATTCAAGGTTCCCCACCTTGAAAATCAGCTACACAAGTTTCTTTTCCTTCCCTTAAAATATTTCCAAGAACTGAAAAGTGATAAAAATCACGAAACCACCAAGATGGTTAATTGTACCGATTGTACTTCTGACTTTAAATACAAACATATTCTTTTGTTTTTTTGCTTTTAGTCTTTACTACTTAGTTTTAGAACATGAGCCTTCTGTCTGAGGCACTTACACGCCTGTCAGGAGAGAGGCCGCGGTTCATTTAATTTAGCAAATTCCTCGCCCTAAGGGGAGTGCCACCAGCCAGCTAAGGGCCCAGCGTGGTGCAGTTGCCTTGGCAACTCGCGGCGTCTACGGATGACGCCACAAGTTCGCGCCCGGGCCTGGCACTGAGCCTTCCGGATCGCCGCTTGCCATTGGCCCGCGGGTAGACCAGGGCGGACCTCGACCAGTGGGCGGCACCATTTAGGAAGGCGGGACGTGTTACCTGGGCGCCGCGGCTGCCGGAAGCCTGGTTCGCTGGCCGCGTTAAGGTAAGTTGTGTGTGTGTGGGGGGGGGGGGGGGAGGCGGTTGGGGAATAGGGGCGGCGCTGGTCACGGAGGTTTGGGAGGGGTATAGGGTGGCTGGGGTCAAAGGTCGGGTATGGGGGGCGTCCGGGAGTGCTAAGGTGGCGGGGAATCGCGGGGCTGCCGGGAGTTGCGGGGCGGTAGGGACCGCGGGGGCGGGCCTACACGTGGGTACGAGGGGAAAGGGAGGGCACGGTATGGCCAGGCGGCGGCGGGATGAGCTTGGGTGTGGGCCTCCGAATGGGCTCTGGGGACTAGGATCACGGATAGATGGGGATCGCGGCGCAGTGGGTGGTGGGCGAATGCGGAAGGTGGCAACCCAGATGCTGCCCCGCGGAGCGCGTGCGGATTCTTAGCCGGCTCCAGGTGTCTTGGCTTGTGGGCATTGCCTTCCGGCCCTCATTCATTTATAAAATGCCGCACTGTCCAGGACTGACAAACCTCCGACCTGGTGAGTGAGTTGACCTTCGATAGGGGAGCCGAGGGTAAGTGAATAGGATGGCGACAAGTACCAGTGTGAAAAGTAGAACTGAGCTGGTTGTGGAGCAGAGCATGAACCGCATTGTAGCTGGGGGACCCGGATAGAGGAAATAGAGTGGGAGAGCAGTCAGGACCTCCACGTACCTGGAGCAAATTGAGAGCGGGAGAGATAGAAGATAAGATTGGGAGTGGGCCAGTGGCCCTCTGTAGGGCTCTATGACTGTCCAAGTCAACTGGGAAGCTTCCCAGCTCACTTAGGTATTTTTAAAGTCACTATAGATGCTTTGTTGGATTTGGACTGGAGGGGCAGCGGGCAAGTGTGGAAGCAGAGGTCTGTTGGAAGCTATTTTATAATCTAGGTTGGAGAGGATGGCCCAGGACACTAATGATAGAGATAGTAAAAAGCAGTTGGATTCTGGTTGTGGTTTGGAGATAGGATGGAGTTATGGATGACACCAAAGTTTGCAGCTTGAGCTAAAATGTGTGTTTTACCAGTTGACCTTTAACTGAGAGGACACCCAACCTACTGGGAGGTTTGTGGAGAATGATCAAGATGGGTTTTGTTTTTTTTTTGTTATTGTTAAAGATTTATTTCTTTATTCACACAAGAACTGGGGTATAGGCCAGAAGTGCAGGGGGTGAGAGGATCCACCAGAGACAGAGTGGGGAGCAGAACAGGCAGATCAACTGAAGTACACTGCTGAGGGAAGCAGCGGGCACAGCAGGAGAGGTCTGCCACGCCATGTGGTTCCATTCCCTGGCCGGCAACAGGGATCGAACTTGTGCTGCAGTGGCTGTGGTTTGCTGCATAGTGCGTTGCTTAACCCACTGTGCTACCAGGGAGGGCCCTCAAGCTGGGTTTTGACCTGTTGAAGTCAAACAAATGATGATGTAGGTTTGAGATGGTATGTGTAAGTGGTACATGAGTGTCAGTGGAGGGACTGAGATGATGTGTGTGTGTGATATAAGGTGATCTAGGGTTGAGGTGATGGGTATGGGGGGTGATATGAGTGACAGTGTACTATAGTTCAGGGAGAAAATTGGAAGCTGTGAGAGTGTAATTGGCATTTAGAGCCTCACACCTGAATGAGACCACCAGGATGTAATAGGCAGATAGGAAGCTGACTTGAGGTTGAAGAAGCAGGAAGAAAAGCTGGAGAGTGTGGAGTCTGTCCAAGGGGACCAAGAGGACGGAAAATCATATCTCAAGAGATCAACTGTGTCACATGCTGTGTTTAAGTCACATCAGCTGAGTCCTGAATATCAGCTGTGGAATTTAGTATCAAAGAAAGGCAGAGTGGACTCTAGTTAAAGTGATGAGGATGGAGTTTAACCAGTAATATTAAAACTATTGTGACGTGGAAGAGTCCAGCAGAAATTGAATCCCCTTGGATTCATAAAGAGGTGATGGTGTTTCAGAGGGAGAATGAATGAATAGGAAGGGGAGAGGAGAGGATACTCAGTAGTTAGGGAAGTGAAAAATTACAAAACCAGGGAGATGGTAGCACAGGGGTTAAGCACCACACTATGATGCATCTGCAACTACTGCAGCACAAGTTCGGTCCTGGCCAGGAAGGAGATCCACATCAGATTTCTCCTGTCTCACCTGCTGCTTCCCTGAGCAGTGTGTTTCAGTCAGTCTGCCTGTTCTGTTCCCTGCTCTGTCTCTGGTGAATCCTCTCACTGCCCACGCCTCTGGCCTGTACCACAGTTCTTGTATGCATAAATAAATAAATCTTAAAAAACAACAACAACAAAAAAACAGGGAGGGCTGTTGGTTCACAGGAAACCATCTGGGTTGACTTGCCAGCACTTAAGGAAGTCAGGCTCTTCCCCTGCACAGGGGCCTATCTTCAGGTGTTGCTGGAGCACATAGTTCTTTTTTTTTTTTTTTTAAGATTTTATTTATTTATGCATACAAAAGCTGGGGTACGGGCCAGAGGCACAGGAGGTAATAGAATTCACCAGAGACAGAGTGGAGAGCAGAACAGACAGATATATTGAAATACACTGCTGAGGGGAGCAGCAGGAGAGGTCTGCTGCGCCATGTGGGCCTGCTCCCTGGCTGGGGATCAAACTCACTCTGCAGCTGCTGCAGAAGCCCCACAGTGCGGGTGTTCAGCCCCTTGAGCCACCAGGGAGGCCCCTACACAGTCAATTCTTTTGGCAGCCTCAAGTTTTCTTAGAAATGGGTGGGGTGGGAGAGGGTAAGGTCATGACCTTGAACTGTTAGAAACTATGGTGGTATTGCATCCACATCTTTTTCAGTCAAGACTGGCCTGGAGCCAGGTGGAAGGCAGAGCCTCGGTCGTTAGCCATGGGTGTCATTGGTGACTTTGATAACATAATTTTGGGAGAGAGAGTAGTTGGAGTGCAAAGGAGGATGGAGGGGAAAGGGTTAGATACAGGGCAAGCAGATACTGCTTGAGGGCTTTGGGGCATGTGGAATTGAGAGTTTAGGATGTTGGACCTTAAAGTTGTTCAGAGTAGGGAAGGAATTGGGGTGGGGTTTCTTTCATGGGGCAGCCTTGAGCAGACGGGGATGGATCTCAGCACACAAATAAAAGGATTTGGCCTTGGTGGGAGCAGGGAAAGTGTCTCCATTATAACAGGTAGATGTGGGAGCTGGTAGAAGTTCCCTAGTATGGTTTTATTTTCTCAGTGATCAGGAATAAAGTCCTCTCTCAAGCAGGGAGAGATGCTGATTGAGAGACTAGGAGAGGGGACTCTAGAGAAGGAATCGTGGGTAGAGTTGCTGGATGGCACTGAAGACCCCTTAAGGCGAGGATTTTGGAATCTGAGTGTGCCAGCCTGTCTGATACTGGGGCTTTCCAGTCAGACGCAGGTATTGGAGCTGGGATTTGCATAAAAGCACTACACACGGAGATGGTTATAAAAGACTTGGGAATGAAGTTGTGGAGTGAGGCTGTAAGGGGGTAAAGACACTGAACCGTGTTAGGGCCAGTGGGTTGCAGGCCTTGGTGTGTTGAGCGATTATTGGACCCCAGAGTACCAAGGGGAAGTGAACTGGAAAAATGGGAAATGGACCTGTAAGTGGGATGCTGAGTTACGGTTGCCTGGAGTTTGGCAGGCAGAGGGAGGGAAGGATGCTTTGTCCAATGGGTTACCTCCAAAGACACATCAGACGTAGTGTAGATGTGCTCGGAGGGGAGATGTTTGGAGCTCTAGGTGGCATTTTTGAATTTAAAGAGGATTTTCCCACTTTAGACCCATAGAGCTTCTCGGCCCTGGAAACTTGTCAGCCTCAGTCTGATGGTGTGGACAACAACCAAAGCAAAACAGTCATCCCTAGCTGTCTTCCCCTTGTCTGACCTGGCAGTCAGCAGCAGTGGAATTATTTGCTTCACTAAGCACTTGAACTTAACATCTTTTTTGTTGTGAGTCTTCCTTTTGGTTTACAATACTGTATATGATTTCAGGGAATAAGTTCACATCTCCTCAGATGTGTGGAGCTATTGTCTTAAAATAAGTGTTTTTCTCTGCTTTTATTGTAGAAACTATGGAAAAACTTTTACATATATCTTATGTTAATATTTTCATCTAGTTTTTTCCTTTTGCATTTGTATATGATTTTTCTTACAAAGCGAGGGTCGTTTGTCTAGACACAGAATTATAATCTACCTTTTCTCTTTACCTTGTGTTATAGGCACTGGCTGCTCCTCTTGTTGAATCTGTGCCATCTGGTTGTTAAGGTTGTACAGGCATATGATACACTGCTCTCTGGTCTCTGAGGCCTCTCTGCCCCTGTTTCAAAAGGGGGACAATGCATTTGCTGAAATAGTTGTAGAAAGTGTATCACCACAACCTTATTTTTAAAATTTGTCTTTTCCCCCCAAAAAAACCTGTGACTCTTAGTCACCCCTTATATCTTCCCTTGCCCCAGCCCTAAGCAAATACTAACCTTTGTTTCATTCTATCATTTATTTATTTGTATGTTTCATATAAATGGAATTATATATCCTGTGATATTTCATGTCTCATTTCTTTGACTCAACACAATGTCGCAGGATTCATCCTTGTAACATGTCAGTATTTTACTCCCTTTTTTTGACTAAGTAATACTCCATTGCATGGATTGACCACATTTTATTTTTTCATTCATCAGTTGATGGATATTTAAATTGTTTCCACCTTTTGAATGTTAGATTAATACTGCTGTGAATATTAGTGTTCATATTTTTATGTGATGTATTTTCTAGAGTGTATTATGTAGGAGTGAGTACATTGTTGGGTCACATAACTATATGGAACTCTTTTTTAAAAAAAAGATTTATTTTTTATTGATGCATATAAGAACTGGGGTATAGGCTAGGGGTGTGGGGGGTGAGGATTCACCAGAGACAGAGTGGGGAGCAGAACAGGTGAATCTACTGAAATACACTGCTGAGGGGAGCAGTAGGCAGACTGGAGAGGTCTGCTACAGCCATGTGGGTCAGCTCCCTGGCTGGGGATCTAACTCATGCCGCAGTGGCTGGTGATCACTTGTGAGCTCTGGTACTTAACCCCTGCACCACCAAGGAGGCCCCTGTGTATAGAACTGCATCATTTTATATTCAACAATGAACGGAGTTTCCAGTGTCTGCACATCTTCACAAATATTTTTATTATGTCTTTTTGATTATTTACATCCAGTGAGTATGAAGTGATATGTCATGTTACTTGCATTTCCCCAATGGTGAACAGTGTCCTCTTTTTATTTGCTTATTGGTTATCTGTATATCTTTGAATATTTCTATATAAAAATCCTATGTCCATTTTTAAGTTGTATTATTTGTCCTTTCTTGTTGAGTTGTTAAGAGTTCCTCATATATTCTGAATACAAGTCTCTTGTCCAGATATATGACTTGCAGATAGTTTCTCCAGTTCTGTAGATTGTCGTTTTACTTACTGGCATCATTTGCAGCATAAAAATTTTTAATTTTGACAAGCACAATTTGTTTTTTCTTTTACTGCTTTCATTTTTGGTGTCTAAGAAGCTGTTGCTTGACCCAAGGGCATGAAGATTTTATGTTTTCATTATGAGTTATATCATTTTGACTCTTCCACCTAGGTTTTTGACTGATTTTGAATCAATTTTTGTGTATGATGTGAGGTAGGGCTCAACATAATTTTGCATGTGGACAGCCAGTTGTCCCCGCACCCTATGTTAGAAAGACTGTTCTTTCCCACTGAACAGTCTTGGTACCTCGTTAAGAACAATTGACGAAATGGGGGAAAATGTCATTTTCTATAACAAACATTCATTGTCTCACTTATGAGTCACCATCTCTTAGAACTATTCAAAGATGACTTTTTATAATATTGGAAAAGTCTTCCCCCCTTTTTAGCAAATAGACTTAGTGATTAAACTTTTTAATGATAACTTACAGGATGAATATAGATTTGACTTAACTTTTATAGTAACTGGTATGTAAATATTTGCTAAACTTACTTTTTTCTCCAACAAGGTAATTGCTGGCAGAGTCTTTTGTCTTTCTAAAGCCCCTGTGTCAACAATCTCTCATTCTTTCAAGATTTCTTATTACACTGCTAATTGAAATTTGTAGCCTCTGGCTTTGGATACTTTTTTTAGATAAGGCTTAATTAAAGAATATGGAACCGGAACTTTCTGATTTCACAGTAGTAATACTCTCTCCTTGTGTAATCAGTTGCAGTCCCAAATGGGACAGAGGGAGGAGCCCTTCACACTGGCTCTGTTCCTTTGGCTACTACCCAGTGGTTATCTGGCTTGGTTTCCAGTGTAGTGATAATTTGTTGGAATAAAAGGTGGTATCAGTTCCTTAAAGTAATGGTATCAAATAGAAGCTTAAAGTAATGCTATTAATTTTTGTTTTCAAGTGTAAAACTTTGGAAAAAGCTAAATGAAAATGAGCTGTTAAAAGAAATAAAAAGTCTGGGCCTCCCTGGTGGTGCAAGGGGTTGAGCACTACACTGTGGAGCTTCCACAGCCACTGCAGCACAAGTGCAATCCCCGGGCAGGGAGGGTGCCCTTGGCGTGACAGACCTCTCCTGCCTCTCACCCCCACTCCCCGCCTCAGTGCCTCTGGCCTGTACCCCAGTTCTTGTATGCATAAATAAAAATAACAGAAAGTCCCTTGTAATCTCACCCCTAGTTGTAAATAGGTTCTGGTACCTGTTTATATCTTTGGACATTTTTTTAATATCATTTTCATACACACACACATACCTATGAGAGTACTTAATTATTATTTTTAGTATTATTGTCTTAAAAAATTGTGTAATACTACACATGATATCCTGTATTTTCCATTTCCATTCTGTAACATCTCATTTACTTATTGAATGGGATTCCTTTTTATTGATATATCGTTGAGTTGATTCGACTGCAAATGTGTAATAAAAAATAGAATGTACATGTTTGCACTTGTTGTCATTAATGTCTCAGTTCTAAAAGCACTTTTTATACTCCACTGTGATGCTCACAGTATAGTTTTTGCGACTGCCAGATATACTGTTTTTCTCAGTTCCTTTGTTGGCTCCACGCAAAGGAGCAGGGGGGAGGTGCAGAGATTGGGAGGGGTATGAGGAGACTGGAGGCAAGTGGGGTAAGGCAGTATGGGTTTCTTTCTGCTCTTGCTATTCCTCAGTGCCATTCTGCAGCCTCCATGGCAGCAGTAGATGTTCAGTTACCACTTCTCTAAGGATTAGCCTATTCTCCCTTTGACTGTCCCCCTCAGACACCCCTTCCTCAGGTGGCCCTTCCTTAGGTGAGTCTCATCAGACATCCCACTCAGATGGCCTCCCCACAGATATACCCCCTTAGAGTTCACCCTTCTGATGTTTCCAATCATTCTTTATCAGACAGCTCCTTTATCAGATGCCCTCTCAGAAAGCCCCCCTCAGATATCTCTCTAAGATATCTCCACTTCAGATGTCCCCTATCTAGATAGATGCACCCCCTAAAGGCTCCCTTTTTGAAGATTCACACTCAGATGTGTTCCTCAGACAGCTCCCCTCAGGAGCCTCCCACCTTAGACATTTCTCCTCAGACTTTCCTCAGACAGTTCCCTTCAGACCTTCCTATAGGAGCTGCAGCAGCCACATCCCCCCTGAGATGAGGGCATCGCCACCCCAACCCCTTGATATGCTTCTAGGTTCTGGTACCTGGACCATTTCTCTGGTTCTCCATCATACAATCTTAGAAAGGAAGCTGGCTTTAGAATTCTTGGACTTTTTCTGTTGCTTTATGTAGAGTTCTAGATCCCACTGTGCTGGAGATGGTAGACATAATCAGATGCTTCTTGGATTTGTGTCATTCCCTCTATGTGAACCCAGTCAGCTGCATCTGCAATCCATGGGGATTGTCCCAGACTCATTGTATCTCCACTTGCGGGTGACTGAATGCTGTAGTGATGGTATGTGATGGAATTTGTGTCGAGCTGCAGCTTTCCCCGTTGATGGTGAAGTCTGAGTACTTGACGGTAGACAATAAAGATAGCCCAGAATAGTCAATAATTAGGGAATAAACAAAATTTCATCATTGTCACTTTTCGAAAATTTTTATATTGTCACTAAAAGTGGTATTACTCTTTAAAAGCTTTGTATTCGTGTTTGGTTTGAACACAGACTATACATTCAACATGTGATTGCAGCTATGTTAAGACACTCAGAAAAAAAGACAGAAAAGAGACAGAACATCAACATGTTTTAGCTTGCTTGTCTGTAGGTGATAAGGGGAGTTGATGTTCTAAGCTCTGCGATGCTTTCCATATTTTCTGAAATATAGTGGTAGAGTGTCTCCCCATTTCTTTCAAAATATTATATAGCCTAAGACCTTTTATTTCTTATATATTCAGTTCATTCCTCTGTTGCAGAATGGCAAAACAGAAGAGAAAATTTACCGAAGTGAGAGAGAAAAAGAGCAAAAAGTTGAAGAAGGCGTCAGCAAAGGAGGCACCTGAGGCCCCACTGGGCATCAAGGAAGCATGCCCCAAGGTAGGTGTGCGCACTGTTTGGTCCCATGAAGATGCCAGGCTGGTGAGAGTCAAACCTGTCAGCAGTGCTGTTGGGAACGGAACAGGGTGTGCAGAGAGGGCGGGATGTGCTTCACATAGAGAGGCTCCGAGTGTGTGTGTAAACATTCGTGTCTAAAAATGTTCCCATCCAGCATACAGTAAATCTGCCATAGAAATGTTCATATACTTTATTATTTATTTTTTAAAAAGATTTATTTATTTTTGCATACAGCACTGGGGTATAGGCCAGAGGTGTGGGGGTGGGGGGTGAGAGGATTCACCAGAGACAGAGTGGGGAGTGGAACAAGCAGATCCACTGAAGTACACTGCTGAGGGGAGCAGCGGGCGAGGCAGGAGAGGTCTGCCACGCCATATGGTTCCCCTCCCTTGCTGGTAGCAGGGATCGAACTCATGCTGCAGGGGCTGTGGTTTGCTTCATAGTGCGTTGCTTAACCTACTGCGCCACCAGGGAGGCCAGAAATGTGCATATACTTTAAATTTGTTTTCTGTTACTACCAAGTTCTGAACGTTAAAATTTCTCTTTACAGCTCCTACTATGCATTGATCAAAATCACATAATATTTTACAAATTTTGACACATTCAACCTAAAGCAAAATTTGACTAGGCATGTATGACATAATGGAGTGGCAGGGCTTCTTGTGTTTTTGCAGTGAGTTCATGGGTCTGTGGGTGAATGCTACTTATTGCTTGAATGATTCTGGCTCGGTTTGGTTTGTTCTGTTCCTCATGACTGACTGAGTAACCCGGTTCATGTGAATAAGCAAACAAGAACGGAAGTTTCACTGCAAGGTGTTGTTTAATTCCTTGAATTCTGAGAGTTTTATGTGGGTTTTGGCATGTTATAAACATCTATTTTTAAAGAGCTCCCATTAAAAACAACTTGATTAGGTCCCTCTTCTGTTCTTTTCGGAAGAAAGAGTTGAAACCACCTGACTTGGTCAAGGGCTTATTGGTATCATCCACTTTAACCAGTATTTCAAACTATGCCTCTGCTTAGTGCCGTAGAAGGCTTATGGGGATGGTTGATGAAGGGTTGCGGGGGAGGGGAGAGTTCAGGTGAGGTGGTGAGGTTCAGGGTGACATTTCTATAAAATGGGGAAAGGACATTGTGCAGCGGGAGCATGGGAAGGAAGACTTGTGTCAGCGCTTTAACCACAGCCTGGTCTGAGCCTTTTCCTCAATAGTTTTCAGCAGGAGTAGCCCTGGAGCCCCAGGAGTGGTTCCCTGCAAACCTCTGTCTTTCATATGTCCTCAGGGTTGGATGGCAGGCCTAGTTAGGCAGCTCTGTGCTTTCGAGGCTGTGGAGCCACGCATTTAATTGTGGTGGGCAGTAGAAACAGAGTTTTGGTGTGGAGGAAACATTGTGTGGTGGGAGGAGGGGGGTGCAATGAGCAGAGAGCAGATGCGCTGAGTCTGGGGGCCATTTCTTGTTACACAGGGTGTGGGGAAGAACCCTGCTAGTCCTGAGCCCCTTCTCCCTGGGTTCTCTGTGGCCCAGAACCCACAAGTACTGGCTGTGCTGGACCTGCTCCAGTCCATGTGGGCTCCATGCAGGGTCCTCTATTCCCTGGCAGCTACCTGGGGACTTCTCTGGCCACTGACTCTTGAATGTAGACTCTGAAAATTTCGATAGAGCCTCAATTATATGTGGTTTTTTCAGGCTATTTCTGTGGCCACTTCCTGCTCTTCTAGACTTCTCCAATGTCCCTAAAATGAACTCTACACTATAATTTTGGGATTTTCAAATGTCTAACTTTACTTTTTTGATGACCTCTGTTTGTTGATGGCTGGTCTCTGGCAGGACCCAGAACAGACTGAATTTAGGGTAAGCATTGGCCTGGTTGGAAATTTCTGCCTAAGATCAGTAGTGATCTTCTTTTTGTTGATTCAGGTAGTTTTTTGTTTTTTTTTTTTTTTTTCTTAAAGTATGTGACTGTTATTTGTTAGGTACATATTGATCAAAGGAAATTTGGAAAACAAAGGCGGAAAGAAAGTGTTTTGGTATTTGATTTTCTTTTCAGATATCTATTTGGTTTGCTTTGTTACATGGTGCGCAAGGTTCCTGCTAACTTCTGTTTGGTTTCCGACCTTGGAGGGATGGAGGAGCCAGTTGCAGGGGATACCTGTAGCCCTTGGGAGGGGCCGATGCTGAGGAGTAAAGGGGGGCTGCTTGTGTGGGAATGCATTGGGGTGCCAAACCAGGCCTGACCAGCAGGGGTCGCACCTCCTCTGCCAAAGCTGTTGGCCTGTCTGATTTTCCTGAAGGTGTTGGAAGCCTGGTTGGAGTTGGAGCACCTGGGAGGACATTTGGTTGGTGTCTGTGCAGTGAGTGAGTGCTGTGCTGGCGAGCGTAGGTCCTGAAAACCTCTGGTATTTCTGAGGGCCAGTTGCCCTAGGAGATGGAGACGTTTCTTCCTCGAAAACATATCCTGGTCTCTGCTAATAAAAATATTTCTTCCCTCGCTCTCTGGTTCTCGTGGGAAACTATGAAAAAGAGGTGTGGGGCCTTTTGTTAAGGAAAGAGCATTGAATGCTGTACTGAAGTTGAAGAGGGGGTGTGGGCGTCTGGAGAATGGCATTCCTGGGATCTGGTGGAAAAGTACCACACTGTCTAACTCCCCGACCCCCACTTTCCCTGGTCTGGTCTCCTGGGTGGACCTCTGGGATCCACAGGGAGAGGGGAGAACCTCTGTCCCTACTTGGACCACTCTATCATCTTCCCGGAAATATCTGTCTGGGGAGGCCTGCGGGTCCCTGTGCATTCTCTTCCCACAGCTCAGGGCCTGAGCCCATGCCAGGACAGCTGAAATGTCCCCAAGCCTGAAGCTTCATGGCCCTGGAGTGGTCTCCATAGAGACTGTGGGGCCCTATGTGCTCATTTCTGTCCCGCCCTTTAGCGTTGACCTTCCAAAGGCCTCCATCTGCTGCTGAGGTAAAACCTCCTCTGTGGTTCCGGTTCCAGGCAGTTAGGACCTGTCACTTCTCATGCTTTGTTTGCCCAGCCCTCTAACCTATTCACCTGCCATCTGAGTTAACAGAGAGAGGTGGCTTATGATGTCCCCAAGACCAGAACCAGGCCTATGTTTTCCCAGTTCTGCCAGAGTGGTTCATAGTTAGGAATGGAGTGGGCAGATCTTGCCTTTTCTGAGAGTGGCCTTCAAGACCCAGGATGGTCACACCGCATGAAACCTCCCCATCAATCCGGACAGAACCAGGTTCCAGTCATCTGCAGTCTCTTCCAGGACTGATTCCCATGTGAAAAGGATCCCACAGATTCAGAAGAGACTGCTGGCTCATTGTCCTCAGGGATGGGTTAACAGGGAAGGTGAGGAGGGTGTTGGTCTGTGGCCCCTTCTCTGCCCTCACATGGGAGATATTGAGTGGTTCCCACTGTCACACTCAGAGCTGGTTGTTTCTGCACCAGTTGGAGGCACCTAGGACCAGTGGCAGCCGCTCTGTTGCTGTACTTGCGACTGTGCTGCCTGAAAAGGGGAGCAGCATGCGGGGTGGGGGGGGGGGAGTGGGCTCTCAGTCCCATTCTGTCCTGTCAGTCAGAATCCTGTTTGCAAAGCATTTTTCCTTACAAAAGCACCTTATAAGATTCTCAGCAGCCGCGAGACAAGGCGTGAGAGCAGGGCTGCCAGCTTCACGGACGAGTCAACCAGGGAGCTTGGGTCACTGGTCCAGTTACCAGTCACCTGGCCAAGTGGTAGTAGGCCAAGTAGATAGTTGGGGTTCTATCTGGTAACCTTCTGGAGCTTGAGGAGAGACCAGTGTCACCTGTCCCTAAGCCCTTAGTGTAACTGGGCCATGTTTGTTGGTCAGCAGTGGCTCAGCTGTGTAGCGTCCGCCTTGCTAGGCTCCATATAAGGAGATAACCTGCTCTGTTTGGCATCCACTCTCACACTCACTGTTGTTGGTGTTGGTGGGAGAAGGCCTCAGTGTGTGGTCCAGTGTCCTGCATTCAGAGTGCCTGTCTGGAGTGCAGTGACAAGTGACTGTGGAAGGATGACAGCCACTGTGTGCTGTCAGTGAGCTGGCTGGCTCCCAGGTTCCCAGGGGTGGCCTTGCATGTCCCATGGAACGTGACCAGTGGAACAGCTGGGCTGCAAGGTCAGCCCTTTGCTCTACTTGTCCTCTCTGGGTCATGGAATGTTGTTTATGTGGAAAGGAAGCACAGCTACTCAACATGGACCATCCTATTCCCATTGTAATATTGAAAATCAGACAGGAATTACATGGGCATCGAGCCTACAAATGCTTTAGAAAATCATCAGATGAGGTTGTGAACTGTTTAGCCTTGAGAAAATTGCTCAGAGCCAAAAGACTCCACTCCAGTGGCATTTGGCCTCAGAAAAACTGCTGATTCAGCAGTAGGTATTTGTCCTTAGACCAGTGGGGCTGGGGCCAGGGTTTGCTGATCTTTACTAACAGTTCCCTAGGAGCCTAAATTTGTTCTTTTGGGGAGAAGTTTCCCTCTTCCATCATTTTTTCCTCACCTGTGACTAGTAATGCTAGTTGTCAACTAACTAGAATCATAAGCTGGCAGATGTGTAGGGTTAAAGGGACTCAGAGATTGTCATCACCTCGCAGATAGGAAAACTGAGGCCTGAAACTCAGAGACCTCCCTGAGCCATGTAAGTCTTTGAGACCACTGCTCTGTGTCAGTAAGCTAGTGAACTTGGTTGCCTTCTGTATCCTTTCCTTTTCACAGCTTAGTAATATTCCATAGAATTCTCCCCCCTCCCCCCATCGATCACCATACATTTATTTCTCTACCCCCACCTTTGGACATTTGGGTTGTGTCCAGTTTGCTGGGAACATTGTGTATGAAGCTTTCTGTTTTTGTTTCTCTTGGATAAATGACTAGGACTGGGATGGCTCATATGTTAAGTGTTTACTTTTCGATGACAGTGCTAAGCTGTACCACTCTGCATTCCCACTAACAATAGATGCGGTTCCTAGGTACTCCATCTATTTGTCAGCATTTGGTGTTGTGTTTATTTTAAAATCTGTTCATTCTTGTTGGTGTAGTCATATCATGTGTGTGTTTTTAAACAGCTTTATTGGGGTATATTGGAGTATAATAGGGAGTAAATTGCATGTATAATAGAATTTTTTATAGTTTTAATTAACATTTCCATGGTAATTAATCATGGTGAATGGCATGTATGCCTTTTGGCTGCTATTTTGTTATTTTTGGTAAAGCAGCTGTCTGTTTTTGTACCCCTTTTTATTGGGTTGTTTTCTTATTATTGAGTTTTGAAAATTTGTTGCATATTTTAGTATGAGTCCTTTATCCAATTTTTGATGAAGTTCAGTTTACCATTTTTTCTTTTATGACTTATTCTCTTTGTTGACATACCATTTTAGAGATATTTCCAAATTTGCATTTGGATCTACTTTATTCATCTTAATATTTTTAATATTCATCTTAATACCTACTTAATATTTTACTGATGGATGTAAGTTCACTTAGCCTCCTGATCATGTCCTTTTACCCATGAAAACATATTACATAGTACCAGTATGTTAATTTATGTAAGTGTGTGAGTGTTTCTCCTAGACATGCTGAACAGACATTCTGCGTTTGGGTTATTGGGAAAACCTGTAGGTGGCTGGGTAAACTACATTTTATCTGTCATTTATCAGTTAATGGACATTAGGGTTGCTTCTACTATTTGGGTATCATGAATAATGCTGCTGTGAGCACAAGTTTTTGTATAGGCATATAATATTTTCATTTACATTCTTAGGAGTGGAACTTCTGGATCATATTTCCTCCTCATCCTCACCATGGATGGATGTTACTGTCCATCTTTATCTTCATGGCTGTTCTAATGGATGTGAAGCAATATCTCTTTTTAGCTTTGATTTGCATTTCTCTGGCAACTAATGACATTGAGCATCTTTGCACACTTAATGGCTTATTGACCACTTACAACTTTTTTTGGAGAAGTATCTATTCATAGCTATTTTCCATTTTTAACTGGATTGTCATTGTTAACAAAATGTTCATTCGTTAAAACTGAAGTGTCTTTTTAGCTCCTGTTTACCTCAGTGTGACGCTGTCATCTATTCGTTCATCCATACTGATGCCATGGAGAGTCTCTTTCTAGAGAAGAGTATTGTCCCATGGTGGGAAATTTCCTAGGGATTTGATTCCAAACGCTGGCCTTGCCTTCCATTCTAACTCAGTCACATGGTGTAGCCCTACTCTCTCCTTCTGGACAAATTCTTTCTGCCCCAGATTACTTTCTGAAGTCTATTTTCCGGACCTGGCCAACCTATTAGTTTTCCTTTTACACCTTATTTCTCACATTCTCCGTGTGGACACCTCACATTTCTATAATGGACAAAAGTTAGCAGCAACTCATTGGGACCAAACTAGGACATTTAACTTGTTCAGCAACTATGTATTAAAAATTGGGGGTTTTTGCTGCTAAAAATAGAGGTTTCATTTAATGTTGCATTAATTTATATTTTCAATGTAGAATAGCTTATGGGAGTGTTAATTGTGTTTTTTTTCCCAATGTATTCTAATAGTCTGCTGAAAAAGTAGTTTTATAGAGAATGGTCAACCTGACAAGGCTTTTTGGGTTTTTTTGGGGGACATGGGATAGAGAGCGGTAATTTCAGGCTGTACTGCCTCTTCCAGCATATATTTTGTAGTAAGATAAATAGCAGATATGTAAAATTTTAATATCAGGGAGAGCCAGGGTAAGCTCACCTTGTTGCTTAATGCCTGGGTTTATTATCACATCAGTCAAGTCACTGTTTGGATGAAAAACAACAGGAATGGATAGGTTCTGAGGGAGGAATTTGTTAGTGTTTTTCACTGATTTTCTCTCATCTGTACTCAGAAGAAAAGGTGTTTGAATTGGCACATTTTCACTTGAGTCTGGACACTGGGTGGATTTTGATGGGGATTTTCATGAGGACCAAAGGACCTGGAAGCTTTTGGTAAAATTCACTGTCCAAAGATAATTTAAAACAAACAAGCAGTCCCTCCTCACCCAAGAAAAACTCCCCTTAAAATACCTTTTAGTTAGACATCTTTTTGGATCGTATTTGTCTCAAAAGGTGAGCAGTTTTCAGGAAATCAGAGACTTCAAGTGATTACACGACAGCATTAGCTTCCGACTTTGCAACTGTGGCCTAGAAGACCTGCGCTTGAAATGAACACACAGTGCTCTGGGAACAGCATGGATGCTGCTTAGTACTTCAGCAGAAGGGCATCCGGGACAGGGAACGTGGTGGCTCTGGCAGGGTGGTCACACAGGCTGACTAAGGAGGTGTGGTGCCCCTCTTGGCTGGGCAGGCTGTGTCCTCTATCTGGGCACTCGGGCCCTTCGTTCCACCCTAGCCCTGTGAGGCTACCCAAGCCACAGCTCAAGCGTCCAGGTGCCTGTGAACTGCTCCAGGACAGAGGGCCCTCATCTTGTCATGTTTCTAGGGATTCTGGAACCTGGTAATTCTTCACTCTTGTCAGATCTTTGATTTTTATGGAAGTGATTGGTTTTTAGCTCAATAAGGATTTTCGGTTACCATCCCTCTCCCCCCTCATCAGAGAGTTGAATGAAATGAGGGTTTGGTACATTCCTCTGTCAGGGGCCATGCAGTGTCATCTGCTCAGCACTCTCCTGTGGGGCAGATGCAGCCACAGATATGTAAACTGTGGGTGTGACCACATCCAACTAAAGTTCCCTTACCAAAATAGGCTGTGTGAGGATTTGGCCCAGCGTTTGCTTCCCTTGGTTTAAACGATCTAGCCTAACAAAGCCAGAGAGTGATCCCTTGCACACACAGCTGTAAGAGGGGTGGCCTCCACTGTAGCCTGGCCCCTGTCCTCCCTAAGCCAGGTGTATGGCTTGGGCAGTTGGTCCTTCTGCTCCAGGTCCCCAGGTGTGCACAGGATGTCAGGAAGCCCCACAATTGCACCGCAAAGAAGGGCCATGGTTTTACTGATCTGTGACTGTCCCTGGGGAGGTAGGCAGGCCCCTGGCTTTGTTGTGGAAAGTGATGAGAACATGCCTGCAGTGGGAAGGTTGCCATGGGCACACTGCGCTAAGGGGTGATTAGGAAAAAAATATGGCCTCCGTCAGCAGCAGGAGAACATTTGGTTTGAAATATAAAATTAATATCTACATGGATGGAAAATTGAACCACTAAGAGATTTGTGCTAATGTCCCACTTATTGCTAGGGTTGAACACTTACTTTCTCTCATAGGATGCAGGCCCTGATGAGAAACTAAGCGGGGCCTCCAGCCCTCCCAGTCCCACTGACCTCTGACCTAGCATCTCTGTCTCATGGGGAGGGCATTGATGGAACCCTTGACTGTAACTTGCTGGGGTGAGTGAGCACAGAGCCGTGGAACAAGAGCCTTACTGGAAACCCCTGGACACCTTGTCCTAGGATTTTAAAGGTTGTGGTGATACAGAAGACAAAAATTTTGCTTGTGTTTGGAATGTCTTGGCTCTTGCTGCTCAGCCTCCATGTGGGGATGATGGGGAGCAGTAGGGTGGGCAACTGACTTTAAGGTGGTAGAAGTAGTTGTGGACCAGCCTATGGGGCTCTCTGGTCTCTACTGCTCTGTCTTGAGCAGACAGAACTGGGAGGTAGAGGTAGCTTTGAAAAAGGTGGCACTTTTAAAAATCAGAGCTGGCCCATCAAAAGAGGCAGTGAATTTAACTGTCTTTGGAAACACTTGAGCTGAGATAGTGTGGGTATTTTAGGGGTGTACTCGAAGGATTCCTGTGGGAAGAGGGACATAAAGTAGCCGGCTCTGAACTCCCCTTCGGCACTCCACACCCTACGCCATCTACTTGACGTCCTAGTGGAGTGTGGCAATTCGACAGTTGCTTCTGCTGATGCTGTGGGGTCTTTCAGTGGGACAGGAACAGATCTTTGCCAACCACTGGTTGAACGTACGTATTCCAAATGAGGTAACCCTTTTGCTGGAGGGACTCCTGGTAGGTGGGCTCTTAGCATTTTAGTAAACATGTCACTGTCGGTGGTGCTTCATAGAGGGGCTCAACCATGCCATTGGGGTACTGGCTTGTCTGCACACACCCTGCCCCCCAGTTTTATTGAGATACAATTTATATACAGCTAGTTTTTCTTAAACTTTATTTTTGAATAAGTGTAATTACAAAGGAAGTTACAGAAATGTGTTGGGAGGGTCTGTGTGCCCTGCACCAGATTCCTGAGTTGGGAACCTCTTGTATCCTAGACTCTGGTATCAAAACCAAGAAACACAGTATCTATGCAACCACAGAGCTTGCACAGATGTCCCAGTTTTGTTTTTTCTTGTGTGTGTGTGTGTGTGTGTGTGTGTAGTTTTATCATAGGTATAGATTTCTATAACTACCACCATTGTCAAGGTTCAAAATAGTCCATCTCCACAAAGCTCCCTGTACCATAGACCCATGAAGGACATGAAGGTTGTCTATGGTTCTTTGTTTCTATGACTGAGACTGCTGTGAACCCCAGTTTTTATTTCTCTGGGGTAAACGCCAAGGAATAGAACTGCTGGGTTGTTTGGTAAGGGCAATTTTTATTTCTTGAGAAGCTGCCAAACTTTTGCAGAGAGCCTGTCCCACCATTGTTCCCCCCATCGTCAAATGACAGAGCCATCTTGCTGACACCTTCACCAGCATTTGGTGTCTAGCTGTTTTTTATTTTAGTCATTCTGATCATGCTTTGAAGAGGGCGGCCAACACTGTTCTACGACTTAGGAGAGGCAGAAATAAAAGTGCCTGCTTTTCCAGGGCTTGATGATGTGTTCTTAGCTTGATCATTCCAGAAACTGCTAGGTGACCTGACATTAGGGAGTCTCCCTGCTTAGTGCTAGCGGTCTTGCTGCTGTCGTGTTTGATACGGTGTGATCCGCCCTGCCGATGTGACGGCACCCTTGTGTCTTTCTCCAGGGACTTCTTGGGGTTGGCTGTGTTAGTTACCGCACTTGGCATCGATCAGACGAAAAGGTGGGAACTGAAATCCCAGGGCACAGGGCTTGTGGCTAGACTGGCTACAAGCTGTATCTTGCAGACTCTAAAAGGGGTTTTCGCAGCTCACTTATTAAATAGGAAGAATCGTAGAAAGTTGGAAGCTGTTGCGCTTTTCCTGCTGCCACGGAGCGCTGGCGGTCCTCATCTGAGCCAAAGAAAACAGGATCAAACGCCGCCACCACCATAACCCCCACCCCACCCCAAGTCTAGCTGTCCTCATGTCAGTATCTAATGCTTTAATTGCTCCTGTGGTCAACTCAGAGACATTTGTAAGCTTTGCTTCCTTGTGGTCTGTAGAAAATAGCTCAGTAAAATGTAATTTTAAGAAAGCAATGTTTATTATTTTTCCTGCGTTATACATGGCCAATGTGTGTGTGTGTGTGTGTGTGTGTGTGTGAGAGAGAGAGAGAGAGAGAGAGAGAGAGAGAATGAGTGAGAATACAGGAAAGTATATAGAAGAAACCAGAAAGACTTATTCTATCCCCCCAAGATATACTGCTATATTTTGGACTATATCCTTGACAATGAATTAGATAAAGTCTTTTTTCCCTGTATGTGATTTCCTACATCAACCAGGGGGTACTATACTTTTTTTTCCATGTTCTCCAGTACCACAGAGAGAAAAAGATGGCTCTTGGCTGTTTTAATTTCAGTTTCTTTTGTTACTAGTGTGAATGCTCATTTTCTAATACACATTGGTCTTTTTTTTTTTTTGGCAAATTGTATGATTGTTTTTTTACCATTCTGTGGCAAGATTTATATCTTTTCTGTATTGATTTGAAACTCTTTTTTACAGTAAGAGTTCCCTGTCTTTCTTTTGTGTTTCAAATATGTGTCCAGCCCAGTTCTTTTTGTCTAGATGAAACACGGCTGAAGAGAGTGTTAGAAATGGGAGACAGAGGTGAGGAAATGACTCATGATTTGCACAGTGAGGGTTAGAGAAGCTAGGAGAGATGAAAGGTGATAAAAGACTCAACTTTATAGGAGTAAGGACTGAATAGAGAAGGTGGGAAAAGGAGGAATTTGAAGAAAAAATTGCTGTGCAACATACTATGTGTGTCGCAGGAGCACATCCAGTCCAAACAGAACAAATACAGACATCTATACCTATTTTCATTGAAGCAGCAGAGTATCAAAAAGAAAGAGTAAAAAAAGTCACGAGAAAGGCAAGACTGACTAACAGGGAAGAGAAAGACAGCCCTTGGGTTCTCCCCTGCCCCCAGCTATGCAGAGAGCCCCCTTCCATCCCATTTGGGACCTGGTTCCTGGTCTCTGACCTATAACAAGAGGCTGGTTGAGGGCAGTTCAGTGTGGGGGGGAAGAAGGGCTTTGCAAGGGAATAGTTATCTTCTTGATGCAATGTGTACAAATTACTATAGATTGCAAAGGCTCGGATAGTGGTCTCTATAAAGTTGGAGTGAGAAATATGTTTACTGGAAAAAAAATATTTGATAATAGTGATTACTGGAAGTTTTAGATATCTAATTTTTTAAAAAATTTATTTATGCATACAAGAACTAGGGTCCAGGCCAGAGGCATGGGGGGTGAGAGGATCAACCAAAGACAGAATGGGGAGCAGGACAGGCAAACTAACCGAAACACACTGCTGAGGGGAGCAGGCAGAGAGGTGGGAGAGGTCTGCTGCACCACGTGGGTCCCCTCCCCGGCCAGCACCAGGGATCGAACTCGTGCTGTGGTGGCTGCGGTTTGCTTCATAATTGCTTAACCCATTGTGCTGCCAGGGAGGCCTTCTAGGTATCTAATGGTTTTTAAACTCATACAGTGTTTTTTTTTTTTTTAAATGGAAAGCTGAGCTGAGGAAAAAGAAAGCAAATGTCTGCATGTTTTTTCTACGAGAAGTCAGCAGCACATACCATGGAAATAAAACAACACGGTGTCACTGCAGAATCTGAAGCATGGAAGCTGCTTCTTAGACCCAAACCTTCAGGTCCTTCTGGGGAATGAGCCCCAGAGATGAACTCAGTGCTGGGTGATTCTTCCTGGGGCCCCAGAGTCTGGTTAGAAGAGCCTTTCACTGTGACATAGAGGTTTTAACGACCAGAAAACTGTTCCCCAGGCCACCGGTAGGATTCAGGGGAGAAAGCTTCAGCTACGTGTCACTGGGTGCTGTTCGTCTGATGTCGGGAGCTGTCTCTGTTAGTTGTGTGAAGAATCAGAATAACCCTCTAGTTGTGGGCTGTGCAGGTCTTTGAAAGAATAGCCCATTTCGAGGCAAGACTGAGTCTACAGTTTTTTTTAGCCTCTATGGTGGTGGGGGCGGGGTGGGGGAGAAGAGGTACCATTCTTCTGTGTTGTGGTGAAGAGCGTTAGAACAAGACCAGCAGTTTTGTGCCATTGTCTGTGTGGTATGTTCTTGGGATATAATCATTTCTTTCTTTTGTGAACGGGGCCAGGAATGAGGGCAGCATTTGACTGAATCCTCCCAATGCCTGCTCCCTAGCCCAGTCTCCACGTAAGGCTAAAGACCCAGCCACTACCACTGGGTGCCAGCACGCTGCCACCTGCAGAGGCTCTGAGTCTGAAGACTCAGCCAAGATTGTCCAGATTCCTGATGCACCCGAGCTAGGTTACTTTGAGTCACTAAATTGTGCAGTCCCTTGTTAATGTTGACAGATAATTATTACAGAGGTTTTACCCAATAGAGATGAAGATGCCCAAATTCCAAGACACTACAGCTCCACCCCTGGGTGTCACATTCACTGCAGCATGTTTACAGTTGCCAAAAACTGGGAATAACACAGAAAACTGTCATAAGGGATAAGTCATGACATACTCATACACCAGTAAAATGGAACAATCTGGAGTTATGCACAACAGCATGGATATTATTTATTAAATTCAGCCAAAAGAGCAAAGTACAAAAACAAGAACTACAGGAACAAATACACTGCTTCATCCACATAAGATTAAAATACAAGAAAGTCAAACTGTTACTTAGGGATGCACAGATGGATACACAACTCTAGAAAACCAAGGAACTTGTAGTCAGAGCCAGCAGAGCTAGTTTCTTTATTTGGGTGTGGTATACCAATAAAGAACAACATACAACTCACAGGAAACCACAGTAAAAAAGGGAGGAGAGAAAAAAGGCATGCGTCCATCACACTTAATATCAGATGTAGCCTTGACAAAATCCCCTTGTGTAGTCACAACTGCCTAGTCTCATGCTAGAATTTAATACCACAGTTACTACCATTTCCCAGATAACAATGATATGATCTTCTTCAGTAAAACCGAAAGACATTTCAAGCACCACCCCATAGTCCATGTACCTGTTTATAAAACAAGTTCAAAGAATGCTAGCGATTGAAAATGGCCCTAGTTAACTTGACACAGAATGAGAAACGTAGAGAGAGAGACAGCGCTTCTTCCTTGACTCAGAATGTAATCTGGAGGAAAAGATATCCCCTACGTGGGCAGGTTGACAAGAGAGATGGGCGGGAAGGGTGGGAACGTGACTGGGGATTGGGGGGAAGAGAATAAACACAACCGCCCTGAAGGTACCTGTGCGTCCCTCAAGGCCCTGGGAGTGACCTCTGTGGTGTATGGTCAGGTGTGGGAGGGACTGTCTCCGTGACCCTCTGGTTTACTGCCACTGGCAACCACAAGGCGCTGGGTAAATGATCCCTCATTCACCGAGGATGGAGGCTGCCCCATCAAACTTAAGTGAATTCATCCCCAGCAAATACCTGTCTTGGCTTTCTGCTTCCCTGACACTCGAGAAGTATCTAATTTTGCTTTAAAAATTCTCAAGTGAAGTTTAATCTGCCAGAATGTATATAAGCAAATTGAGAAAACAATTAAGACTGAATTTTCTATAAATAATTTATTGTGAGGCTGGACCTGCCTGCTGGAGATAAATAAATAAATTCCCGTCTACTTTAGATCATGCTACTCCGAGACCCACCCGAGGCTCCCTGCTGCCGGCTGCCCAGGCTGCCGGCGGGGCTCTTGGTTCTCTAGGTCTGCAGCCCCACACAGCTGCAGGGCTCCTGGCTAATGATAAGCCGCCATCACTCAAGCCAGTGCCCCACTCTGATGGGCACGCCAGGTCTGCGGTCTGGAAGTATAATTTCCTTTCTTTGTTTTCCTGCAATAAAGTTTTCTGTTTAAAATTCAAGGTGTAAGGTTGTATAACCTCAGGACAGTTCACATTCTCAACTTGCTTACTTAGATTGTGTGAGAATTGTGGGGTTATGTGTTTGTTTTGTGGGAGAGAACACAGGACAGGAAGAAGAACAGAAAGTGCCATTTGTGTGCATTTCTTACAAAACACAGGCTACAGGAGAACTCAATTTATATGCATGGGAACTTGTCTAATCAACATTCCTAGTTAGAAATCCATGCTCCTTCTTCAGACATGCTGGCGGCGACCAAGTCACGAGAGAACCAGAGGAGAGAGCCAGGCACACAGAACTGCTTAGCAAGTCCTACTTTTCCACTCTGCCAGGGACTAACCTCAATCCTAGGAACAAGTGCAGCCCCAGTTCCCAATCAAGAACAAGGTGCTCGGACTAAGGCAGAAGGCAAACTCATGCATAGGGATGATTGCCAAGCTCCAGGGTAGTCTGTGAGCATGGGAACCTGTACCCACAAACCCTTCATCCTCTGTATCTGTGCATGCATGTTCAGGTGCGTGTGTACGCACACAGCATGTTTTTACAGCCGTGTGTATGCACATTCATGCATGTACAGAGACGCGTGCATGTACCTATATGTGCACTCACACCTGCTTGCTCAGACTCCTGTGTGCATGTGTACATGCATGCACACACTCACACTTGCAAGCTCAGACTCATTCATAGCTTGCACACATGAAGCCTGTATGTCATCCACATCTTGGCTGACCTGGGGTCCCCTCAGCCTGCCCTCTAGGAGCACTCAACCCAGAGTCTAGCAAAGTGTAGAGACGCATCTCCAAGTGTGAATGGGTGGCAAATACTGTGTGAGCAGCATGCAAGGAGCTGCCAGAATGAAACAGCATGATACCCTCTCCTCTGATCCTGAGGAGCAGAGCTCTGAACCTCATACTAAAGGGGTTACCATCACAGAGGAGCCAACGCTGCACTGCATGACTGCCAGGATTTAGCCATTTAGGCAGCAATAGCATCTAGCCCGTCTGGCAAAGACTGGCATCTGTGCTGGGTCTGGATGAACGTGTCGTCCTCCGAGTGAAGTTTCCTTCAGTTGAAAGTAGAAAAGCAGAAGCAGGTACTTATGAAAAAAAAGAAGGAAAAAAAAACCAACCACCCAGCTGTCCGGTATCATTAGAGGGACATGTTAGCACAAAAACATGGTCTTCTCGGAACGTCGTAGCTGAGAAGGCTGTCACTGCACAAATCACCTTTTATTTGTGGTTCAGTCTCCAAACCCGGTTTTATTATCAGACATTTATTAATGTCATGTCTGATGCAGCTTGACTTCCTTCTGTGAAATCTAAGACAAAAGAATTCAGACCATGTTTCATTTATTAATTAACTCAAGCAGTGAATCATGGCGCTCCTTACCGAGTGCTCACCGTGGCCCAGTGCTCCAGTGCTGTGCCAGCTTTCACCGGCGCTGCCTCATGCATTCTTCCAGCCACTCTGTGATCCAAATTTCTACTCTATTTTAAGTGCTGTGTTGTGCTTCCCGTCACAGTGGACACAGGTTTGTATAGCGCAATATTACATCCTAATTTCTGATTTATTACAAAATACTTAAGAGCCCATCTTGCTTGCTGAGCCATATGTTCCTTGGTGTTCACTCCAGACTGCTAGTCCCTGCCCTGAGCTGCACTAGGAAGGGACCTGTCGATAGCAGTCTCATACGTCCTGCCGGCTTGATCTAGTGGGTGCGTGTGCCTAGCTTGCAGGCGAAGAGCTCTGCCAGCCCACAGAGGCTTTGGGGAGATGGAGACAGCATCATCAGACCAAACCTGATTGTCAGCAGGGAATCAGGACCTCAGCCTCCTGACTACAGATGAGCCTTTTAAAATAGCATCTGGGAGCACAGAGTAAGAGCTGGCGGTCTCTGACATGTATACACTTGTTTGGATGTCCACGCCTTCACGTCTGCATCCATCTATGCATTTGGGCAAATGGAAATAACGATTTCCTCCAAGTTCGTAAAAGCAGATTCCTGAAAGGGGACAGTGCAGCTTAGACGGGAAAAGGCCATCCTAAGCCACTAAAAATTACTGCAAGAATAGTAAGCTTAAACTAGACACTGTTTATGCTGCTAACAGCAGGAGACATGAGTTCTGTGCCTGGGAAAACCATCTTCAAAGCAGCAACTGTTTTCCCAGCTGTGAATACTCCATCCTGGGAACTCTTTTCATACCACTACAAAAATAATTTTGAAAAGACTGAACAAATATTCTGCCCAGTCTGTCCACTCTGGTATTTGAGACCCCAAACCAGAGAACTTTTCTTGTATATATTGTCTCATTAGCCAGTGACTAATATTCCTTAGAAACATTAGTGATGTTATAATGAAATAAGCTTCCTTAAATAAATGTGGTAGCAAGGCACTTAGCTGCACACAATAAATTTAGTGGCTTCCTTTGAATAGTCAGGAAGTGGAGATAATCTTGGCAGGAGAAAGGGCAGAGACAGGAAACTCTCGACTTCTGCGTGTTTTATTTTATTAATACGTACAGGCTAAGGGAAGAAAATGCTAAGCAGTTATATTAAAGGGAGAAAACATGACTGCCGCAGGCAACATTACCAGTGAAGGGACACACTCGCGCCGCAAATAAGCTCTTGGTGCCCCTGAAGCAAAATTTCCCTCAAGCTTTAAACTATCCAATTCATGCTATGAACAATAATTTCCAGAGACAGACTGTGTGGCATCCCCTTTCTAAAGCCAAGAGAAAAATCAGGCGCTGGGACAGAGACCAGGCAGGAAACCCAGGTCTGGGTGGGCTCTGCCATCAACCACAGAAGGAGTTTTCCACTCACAGGGGACTGTTCCTGCCCGGGGCCTCCCCGGAGGGACAAACTTGGGCCACCAGAAAGAGAAGGATGAGGCTGCCAATCCCCAGCGGCCCTGTGTTGCCTCGGCTGTTCAAAGTTGGTTCAAACTCAAAAAGAGCAAAAGGATAAAAAAACTGTTAAGAGTTTAATCATTATTTGTGCTTTATCACAAGTATCACAACTATTTGTGATAAAGCTATGTGTGAAAACCTAAAAGCTAGTGTTTTTAAATATACTTAGGAAAAAATTATAAATATGCCACTATAACAAACACTTCTATTTCAACTTCAGTATTTTCCGTTTTTCGCAATGCATGTGTTTGGTGTCAAAGATGACATCAAACCTTCATGGAGAGTTTACCTGCATCAGAAAGCTAGGTTCTTATAAAAAGGATGGGAAGGATATAGACAAAAGGCAGAGTGGGACACTGAGAAGGCAGAAAAAGGGATAGATCCTTCTTAAATCTTTTTAATTATTTTGATGCTATTCATTTAGCAAATGATTAGACAAAACATTTCTGGGGTGCACTCCATGTGCTCTTCATTTGACATTGGCTGTCTTTTCATTCTGCCAATTCTTGGACACCGGGCACGACTGCACCCTCATACTAGGAGCTGGAAGTTCTGCGTCCCCGCATGCAGGGTGGCCACAGGGCTCAGGCCATCCCGTGCCTGCACAGACAGGGGCTGTTGCAGTGGGGCCCCCCTGGCACCTCTGTACAGGGACAGGGTACCAGATTCTTCCCACAATTCACCTTTGCATCAGGGCATCAGCATACACTCCAGACCCCAGCGAGATGGTCAAGAAATATCTGTAAGCATCTGCCATGCCAGGACAGGGGAGTGCTTCTTGGACAGAGCAGCACTTGGCCAAGGGGAAGGGAGCCATGGTCTGTGTTCTACTTGCAGCCAACTCTGGGCTTCAGGGAAGAGCATGGTCTACACTGCGGTCAGTCCGGGTCAGTTCAGCTGAGGGAAGCTGAAACACCAGCAGTGCTCTTGGTAAGGATGGCAGGCCTGGACCCACAGTGGTCAGCTTGGGGTCTATGTCAGATGCAGAGAATACTGGTGTCCTTGCAAGCATGGAAGAATGGACTAGAAATGACACCCATTTAGAGTAGAGGGGTACAGGGCTGCAGCCTGTTGTGACACCCAAAGGCAGTGGCCCCTTTGAATCTTTCATCTCACATCTAAGGGCAGCTGTAGTGAGTAACTACCTTCTCGGCCATCAGGAAGGCCCAAGATGTTACATCCTGATCCAGAAATAAGCCACATTGCACCACCATTTCTGCAAGGTGACAGACTATTCTGGAGAGGGTAGCTCCACCACCCTCCATCTTGGGCCCCTAGAGGAAGGTGGCTAACAAGAGCTAAGGACAAAAGCGGGTGGTGTGCATGAGGGTGAGGGTCACATCCACCCAGGAAAATGGCTACTTCCTTTCTTCACAGTCTGGTGAGAACAGGCGGAATGTGAGGGGTGTTCCGTATACACGGCTCTATGGCAGCTGCCATTTGCGGAGCTTCATCAAAGTGAGAACATACCAGCCAGCCCAGGAAGTGGAAGTCGTGGTCTTTTGAACCTTGTCTCAGAATGTTTGTCAGAATGTTTGTCAGAACCTTCTCCAGTATCATTGTTTCTCCTTTAGCCTATAAAACGTGTTATGTTAGACTAGTCGATAAAATTTGAGTATCGATCAGCCTTGCATCCCTGGAGTAAGCTACATGGTCCTGGATATGATGATTTGTATATAGTGCTGAATTCTGTTTGCCAATACTTTGTTAAGGATTTTTATATCTACATGCATGAAGGATATTGGTCTGTAGTTTTCTTTGTACTGTCTTTGTTCTTTGAGATTCTTGATTGTGCCAGTGGAACCATCCAGGCCTGGAGACTTCTCTTTTAGGGGCTTTTAAATTATAAGTTAATTTTCTTAAAAGTCATAGTCTATTCAAACTATTTCACATGAGCTGTGTTTTAAGAAGTTCTGTGCTTTTTGAGGATTTGGTTATGTCGTCAGTTTCTTTTTATAGTTTTATGTTCCCTGCAGACATTTTCAAACCTGACATTTGTTTCTTTAAATGTGATAAGAAGGTTGTTTCGGGGTCTGCCTTTGGTATTACAGAGTGACGTCTGTGTTAGTTTTGTGTCTGTTGTGTTCTGCTGTTTCTGTTGGGCTGCTGGAAAAGTCATGATGCGTTTTTTGCTTGGAAAACATAGGGAAAAAAATCATGACTTTCCTGACAACCCAATATTTGCATAGTCATCTTTCACTGTTCACCTGCTCTTTTTTTTTAAAAAAGATATATTTATTTATAGAAGCACCAGGGTACAGGCCAGAGGTATGGGGGGTGACAGGATTCACCAGAGACAGTGTGGGGAGCAGAACAGGCAGATTGACTGAAGCAGCAGGCGAGGCAGGAGAAGTCTACTGTGCCATGTGGGTCACCTCCCCGGCAGTGGCAGGGATCAAACTGGTGCTGCAGTGGCTGCAGTTTGCCTCATAGTGCGTTGCTTAACCCAGTGTACCAACCAGGGAGGCTCTTTTTGACTACTTCCTGGTCACTGCTTTTGAAAAAAACTTTGGGGGGTTTCTAAGGCGTGGGTGACTTTTTCTTTAGCAGGAAGACTTTGTCAGTGCCTGAAGGCATCTGGGTGTAGCTAACAAGGAATCATGTCCAAAGTTTGTGTGCCAGGCCCCAGGGCCGTGGGTGCCCACATCATCAGAGACTTGTGTTCTCGGCTGTCACAGGTAGCCTGTTCCTGAGCACCTGAGCATCTGTCCTCTAGTCTGCTCTGGGTGTGTGTGTGTGTGTGTGTGTGCGCACGTGTGTGTGCGCATGCGCGTGCACGCGTGTGTGTCCACGTGTGTCTGGAGGGTTGGGGAGAAGGGTCACCTGATGGGGTGGCAGCCCTCAGCCACTTACCACCTTGATTTCCAGCCTTACCCTAGAAATTAATCTAGAAGGCCTCCATTGCTTTTGAGGTGTTACCATTTATATGTCGCCTGATGTGGCCATTTCCATTGTTGTCAGAGTGAACGGATGGGGACCTAGTGACCTCAGACTTTCTGGTGGATTTTAGATACTGCCTTGAAACTGGGTCTTCATGCCCAAGAAGGTTCTGTTGCCACTCTGAAGAGAGTTCTATATTGAGACTTGAGGACCAGAACCTTCTGCTTTGTAACTGCAGAGGAACACAGGCATCAACCACTGTTTCTTGGAAGTAAAAGAATGAAACTAATAATTTGAGACAGTAGGCTGCTGTGATTTTCTTTATTTCTGGGCAGTTTACATCTTTGAGTTGCAGCTATCTTATTTGCCACGGACTGCGTGGTCCAGCATGGCAGTGGCCAGAGAGATGAGCCTGCCTTTCTGGCTTGTGGAGAAGTTTACTGTGACTTCTCAGGTCTGCAAGATCCCAGGTCTCCACACCGTGGGGCTCACCCGTGTTCTGGGGGAAGCTCAGAACACAAGCCACAGTCCTTACTAATCCTGCAATGAGCACTCAGACAGCTGGCCCCACGCAGAGCCCTGTTCCAGGCTGGGTGGGCTGCAGATAAATGCAGTAAAGCCCATTTTCTCAAGGAACCCAGCCTCCTATGGGGAAGCCAGACACCCAGCTGAGAAATTGGACCAGGTGGCAGAAAGTGCAAGAGCACCTAACAGTTGTCCTGACTGGGGAGGGGAAATAGCAACTGCCAGTAAAACGTTACTCCTTCCATTGTCACCCCCACACCCTTCTAGGCTTGTTATCAGTAGCCGTGGGTATTCAACAGAACCAACCCCCTAGGAGAATGGGGAGGAGGGGCATTGACTTTCCTAATAATAACTGGAGTCTTTCCAGGACTCTCTGCAGATGATTTCTTGTGATAAGTTTTAGATTGATTCTTCCTCAGTTAAAGACTGGATTACAGGCAAGTCTGGGTGCACTTTTGTTTTGTGTTCCTTTGCCTTTTAAAACCCTTGTTCCCAGGCGAGACACCCACCCACTGGACAATGGTAAAAATTAGATTAGCTCAGAGCAGCGGACGTGTTTCTGACGACAGAACTGGGTGTGTGGAAGTTTAGGGTGTGCACATGCTCCCTCCCACCCCCCTGTGGTTTGTGCAAGGGTCCAGGGCCCTTGAGGATGCCAGGAGCCTTTTGGGGGGCTCTCCCAAGCCTCATGCTCCTGGAAACTGGTGCTGTTTCGGGGCACCTTGAGCAGCTCTGCAAACCACACTTGATGTAGAAGGGCCTGTTCTGACGCACAGCATATCCTGACTTCTCTGGGACTCCCCTCCCTCAGCCCTGGAGCCCAGTCCCCAAGGGCTTGCTGAATGACCGTGGGCTGTGACAGCTCTTTCAGGGGTGTAGTTTGTGCCTGTGGCCACAGCGGGCAAGGTGCTCTGACCAGGAGACTGGATGTGCAGTTGGGCTTGGGGTGCTTTGGGTGTTTTACAAGTAACACCACCCCTTTGGGCTGGCAACTCCCTCCCCCCCCAAAAAAAAAAAAACAACACACTGGGAATGCTAAGTGCTGATGAAATCTCAAAACAGCCTCGGGAAGGGGCAGCAAACATTTCTCAGTGGTCAATCTTTTTGACAAGTGGAAACTTTCCTGACCAAATCTCAGTTATAAGCTCTGAAGGAGAAGGTACTTGGGCCCCGAAGGTGTTCTGCCCTCTCACTGAGCTGAGAGAAGAAGCACGCGGCACACGCCCCTACAGCCAGTCACATTTTCCGCTCCTCCTTGAATCTGATGTTTTTGTATAAATAGTGGAAAAGTGACTTTCAGAATAGCTCAAGTCCTAAAGCTTCGTTTCCCAGAGTTCTGAGCAAATTGCTCCTGGTGGAAGTGGTGACTTGGGGCCACTGGACCCACCCTGGCCTGTCTATGCAGACTCCAGGGTCCTGTTAAAATCTTGGTGAAGTGAGGAAAGCCCAGAACATGATTTAGTAAAGTCAGCTTTAATTTTCACTATTGTTCTTTTCTAGTTTTAATTTAAAAGCGTATCAAAAGACATGCAGATAATTAGTTTCCCACTGTGGAAAAGAAAATAAAACTTGAATTACTAGGCAGTAAATAAGATGATAGAACTTTAATTAGAAGACTTACAGTGAAATTAGAGGACAACTTCTAGGATTCCTGATGGCTGAAGCCTTTCCATTTTCGGGACATGTTGTGGCTGCTAATGAAGGCTGGCGGAGTGGGGGCTGCTCTCTCCCCAGAACAGTACCGGCTTCCAGGGGTATAAACACACGAGTGCTGTCAGGCAAGGGCCTTTACCTCAAAGGTAGGGAACTGTTGTGCAGAGACTGGCATGTTCCCACAAAAGAGAACCACATGTGGGAAAAGTGACCCAGAGCTTGCCTTTTGAGATGTAATTTACATGGCATAAATTCATCCCTTTAAAGGGTGTATTTCAGTGGTCTTTAGTATATTCAAAAAAATTGTACAACCATCATTTCTATCTAACTTTGGAACATTTTCTTCACCTCGAAAAGAAACTTCAACCCTTTAGCAGTCACCCCCATCTCCTCCTCCCCAGCTCATGGAAACCACCATTTACTTCTGTCTCTGGATTTGCCTGTTCTGGAGATCTCATATAAATGAGCCTTATATGTGCGTGTCTGGCTTCTTTCACTGAGTATCATATTTTCAAGGATCACCCACTTTAAAGCATGTATCAACACTTCATCCCCTTTCACGGCTGAATTATATTCCACTCCGTGGATGGACCACATTTTGTCTGTCCATCTGTTGATGGACACTTTGGGTGTTTACTCCTTGGTGTCTGTGAATCGAGCTGTTGTTGACACTGGTGCACAAGTATCTTTTTGAACGCCTGTTTCAGTTCTTTTGCCACACCTGAGATGTGGAATTAGCATTCTGCACTTTTTGTTGCCGTGTGTGTGCTGAAGCCTTTCTGTGGGCTTCCCCCAGCTGTAGACGCTGTCCTGGTCTCTCCTAAGAAAAGGAGTCCCACTTCTCCTCACCACAGTGCAGCCTCAGCCTCAGCCTCCTAGGGTTCCATTTCTGTCCACTGGCCCCACTCCCCTCATCGTGCGTTTCTCCCGGCAGGTCCCCCTGGCTGGAGTTGACGCTGCAGTTAGTTGTGTATTGTTACCCCGCACACTTCTGGAGAGGCAGTGTTCCTTCCGCTGCTTGGTCTTTGGCCTTTGACTTTATGCGCTGTTTTTTCTGGTATTTCCCCCCAGTAGATTTAGGCTGATCCCAGACTAGGATGTGGGGACATGCCCTTCCCAGGAGTCCTGTTGGGGCGGTGCTCCTGGCGAGTACTTGGCGTGTGGTCACTGTTTCCTGCGTTAAAGCAGGTGGGGGGAGGGGTGACAAGGGAGGCTCTGCAGAGCCCCTACCCTGCCCAGCACCCCAAACCTCCATCGGGCGTTAACTTAGTCTGCGCTGCCAGAGGTATTGCCCAGCCTTCCTCACTGTCACCAACAGCAGTGTTTTGCCGTAAGACAGAACCCTCCGCCTTTGTTCATCTATTAATTTACTCATTCTATCAGTCCTTGTTACTGTGTTTTATTTTAGTGTTATTTATAGCTGTTTGCTATTGGAATGGACTCATAGATCCTTATTTTTCAATAGTTTATAATTATTTACTCTTTCTCATTTCCTTGATGCTCAAATTGGCCCAGATTTGCCCAGTGAAAACCCTTGAAGGTACCTGTGTCCTGCCATGACCCTGTCATTTTCTTGAAACTTTTCTTACCTTCTGGCAGTAAACAGTTCCTAGACTCATCTTGGACCTTCCTGCCCCAGTGCCAATTGGCCATGTCTCCAAGGAGCTCTGTTCTCTTTCAAAGGTAATAGTATTAAAGACCGAGTTCTGGGTGCTGGGCAGACCTGCAGCTGGTCAGATGGCGCTAGGGAATATACACATCTGTTCACACACATGTACCCTGTGCGCATGTATGCTCATGGCACGCGCGCACACGGATACACATGTACACACTGCACACATTCCTACACACATGGTTATTTTAGAACTCTTGTGTTTAAACAGATACTTCTGGGGTTCCAGCCCGTTCCACCCTTCTCGCACCCTTCTCCCTTCAGTCTTCTGCTGTGAGAACTGAGACTTCAGGAACATGAGCAGACGTACTGATGCTCAGGTCACAGCACATTGGAGCAGTTTGAGAACTGCTTTCCCCCTCCCCCACCCTTCCTCTAAGGTGGCAAGTCTATGCACAGAGGAAGCAAGGGCCTTAGAGGAGCTGATTCCTCACTCCTCTCAGAGGGGAACTGTGGTTCAGGGAGAGAGCGATGGGCTGTGTCATCCTGACGATCAAGAGTTAATTATTAAGCACCAAGAAAATGATGAATTTGTATTTAGTGCTAGCCCCCAGTGTTTCCCATGTGCGTATGGCTCTGTACTTTTGAGCTCTGCTTGGGTTTAAAGAGCATGAGCGCTCAGGAAAATTGGGTAACTAGGAAACACAAAGCAATCAAACGCCTTGATTTTTATCTCATGGTGTTTCTGCCAAAAATAATTAAATCAGCCTCAGCTCTTACACAAATGCTTTTGAGAAGCGCCTGCGTTTAGATGGGGCTGGCTGTGCACAGAGCCTCGGAGAAGCCGCTGATCTGCCTGTGTCTCCCAGACAGAAGCTCTGGGGTCTTAAGAGACACTGGTCCAACCTCTGGCCAGTGACAGCTCCTCTGTCAAGTCAGGACCTCTGCCCTGTACCCACATGTTCAGCAACCCCATCCATTGATGGACATTCAGTTCTATAGATCAGGATGTGGGTATTGAGAAGCTGGAGACAGGAGCTGTGACCCAACCGTGTTTGATCTGTGCCCCTAGCGAGGGCAAACTGGGGTGGAAGGGAGGCTGTGGGGGAAGCCCAGCAGCAGGCATGTGCATAAGGGCCAGGCCAGCATTTTCAGGCTTTCAAGGCGGTGTCTGCTGTGTGCAAGGAGGGAAGGTTTATTCTGGATGGTTTGTTTGGGAACCCCTGGATGGTAGCTCTCTTGGCCACAATCTGGGGAGAGACTACAGTTCTCGGCAGCCCCCTGGGAGGAATGCTTCAGAGCCGGGGGTCCTGTTCTCTAACCATGTTTTGGGACTTTGATCAAATGCAATTCTTGCCTTGGGATCCTTGGAGAGAGCGCTTTTCTGCCTCCCCTGAACATCCTGTCTAATGTGCTCTGGAAAAGGATTAAGCCCCTTGACCCTGGTTGACCTCTCGATGCCCCTGGTGCCCTGGCTTCATGTGGGTTGTTCAGGATTTGCTTTTGTCTATCAGGTACCAGGGGTTGCCACATGCTGCAGAGGAAGGAACATGGGCTTTGGAGCTCGAGGCAGGCTTAGTTGGTTCCTGGCTGTGTTAAGATTTCGAGCAGTAATACTCTGAGGCATGAGTTTCTTTGTCTGAGTAATGATGGATATGTACCTCAGGGGCTTACTGGATGGACCAGAGATGAGGCCGAATTCCCTAATACGTTGTCTCTCTCCCCACCCTTCCCCTGTGAGAGCTGAAAGTTAAACATTTGGGGTCTCTACTCTCTGCGTGTTTGTAGAGCATCTCCTGACACCACTGTTCCAGCTGGGAAAGACAGTGATGCATTTGCTGTTCCCCTTGTGTGTAGTTAGAGCTCAAGGATGGAACTGCAGTCTGTGCTGACATTCTGGATTTGGAATTGCCAACACTGAGGTCAAAGGCGAATTTAGTAGCAAGCACTCATCCGTGAGATGTCCCCCATGGGACATCTTAGCAGACTGCAGTGCTTGGGCGCGTCCTGCTGACCTGGTAGGGGGCCTCTGCTGGGCAGAGCACTGTCTTGAGAAGCAGTTCTCAGGGAAGGGGCAGTCGTTTCACTGGTGCCCGGAGGGCATGGACGGGGAAGGGTAGCATTTACAGAGCAAGGCACATAAACATGGTGTTGCTGCCCTTCGGGGACTTGGTAACGTATGGGGGTCTGGAGAGGTAAAAAAAGACTTCTTTTCCAGCATCTAAATCACACAGCCCTCACCTCAGGGGGAAGGCAGGTAATATGCAGGACGGCACCACAGGCAAGCCTGTTCAGCCACCTGTGGGAGCTTCAGACACGTCTCTAGTGGTGCGGAGCCACCGCCCTGGGAAGGCCGTTCACCCTGAGAGTTGGCATGTTTATTTACAGAGTGAGTGTTAAGACTGGAGCCATTGGAGATGGTACCTCTTCAGAGTCACAGCTTGGGAAATGCAAATATTTACTTGGGACAAATACCCTCTTTCTTGGAGGAGATTTGCACCCATAAGAATCTATAAAAAACTAAAAATGGCTCCTACCCTTATTAGAAGACTGTTGCGGCTGCCTAGTGGATGGGGTGACTACAATTAGATTAAAAATAAATGGCTCTTCTCTGTCACCTAAGCATTATCTCCTGTCCTTCCGGAAGCCCTGTCCATGTCAGACCCTTGAGGCCTCACCCATGCATCTGGATCCTGTTCTCAGGGGAGGTGAGCCCCCCAAGCAAAGCCTAAAGAATCAGCTAATGGACCTCCTGGCCTGTTGCTCTGTGAGACATCATTGCATGAACCCTAAAAGTTTTCTGGAGAAGTGAGAGTGTGTGGTGCGCTCCGTAAAACTTGTCTTGGTGCCCAGTAGAAGTGCCAGACGTCCTACCCATGCCAGGTCACACCCCGTTGACACGTTCATGTGTTGGCCTCAGAGAGTTCTAGGCAGTGGGTGACTCTGGGAGGGTGGGTACCTTTTTTCGTGAGGTAGCAGTAACTGCCACTGAGGCTCTTTCTGAGCCCCCACCCCCCACCCTTGCTTAGGGAGCTACTTAGCACAGTTAGGAGAACCATCACAGGGCTCTATTTTATTGACAGAGGCTGAGCCTCCCAGTGTCCAGCTTACCTTTTTTACATTTTAATGAAAACTGTTTACATTGGCATTGCCACTGTCCCCACTATTTTTTTGTAAAGGCGAACTCTGCAGCCACACAGTCTTATATGTGGTGTCCCTGACCCACACGCTCGAGTCTCAGCCTCACATGGAGCCAGAAACACCGTGAATGGACAGTGAGCAGACAGGCCTCATGCAGAGGAGAGCAGGGCGGATGTCATTAGAGACGGGCCATCAGCCAACACAGCTGAGGGCACAGGTATAGTCATGGGTGTCACTCTTAGATTTTGGCACAGGTGTCAGTCGCAGGTATCACTCTCAGATACTGGCAAATGTGTCGCTCACAGGTGTCAGTCACAGGTGTCATTCAGATGTCGGCATAGGTGTGGCGAGGCGAAGGTACTTTGGGAGGTGAAGGGTGCTCCGTGTGTGCATGGAAGAAGCTCTGCCTCTCCTTCCTCTTTACCGTGTATGAATTTGTTCACTTGCACCAATAAAAGATAAGCCATAGATGTGGAAAATATGCCATGTTCTGTCTCCAGATTCCGTTTTCTTCAGGACTACAGATCCATGTCAGATTCACCTTGAACTTAAATGCCCTCCTCCTCTTTGTATTTGTTGGCCAACACCAGAAGTGGCTCCTGCATCAGTGTGTGCAGAGGAGCGTGAGAGGCGCATTGGCACACTGGCCCTGTGTTTTCCCATCAGTCACTTGATGCTGCCAAGAGTGTGTGGAGAGTGGCAGTCTGTGGGAATGGTGCACAATCAGAAGGCTCGTGGTGAGGGTTCCCTAGAGCCAGGTGTGGTCAAGGCTAAGGGTTCCCCAGAGCCAAGTGTGATCACAGCTGAGGGTTCCCTGGAGCCAAGTTGGTCATGGCTGAGTCATCTCTGGAGCCAGGTGTGGTCATGGCTGAGGCTTCTCTGGAGCCAGGTGTGGTCATGACTGAGTCATCTCTGGAGCCAGGTGTGATCACAGCTGAAGGTTCTCTGGAGTCAGGCGTGGATGCAGCTGAGGCACAGAGTGTCCATGGTGGTGATCCCAGCAAGGCTTAGGGCACAATGTGGTCTATCCTTCTCCCACCAGCCCGGGGTGCGGTCCTGTGAGGAACACGAAATTGGCTCTCTGCTGGTGCTGACCCAGTGGTCTCTATACTGCACTGCTGAACCTCACGTCAGACGGTTCTGTGCTGTCTGGAATGACAGCCTTTAGGGCAGCGTGACAGAAGCGGTTCAGAGCTGACATGTTTGTCTTCTGCTCAATGTACAGCCTCAGTTTGTCCCTGAAGGTCTCCCCGAGGAAGCTGTAGATGAGGGGGTTTAGGCAGCTGTTGGAGAAAGCTGCAAGGTTGACAATGTGGCCGGTTAAGGGGTACGCATGGCGGAAAGATTGCTTGCAGGGTGCAGCCCCCGGCTGTGTGCGCTGGAGGAGATGGACGCTGATGAAGATGTTCTCGGGCAGCCAGCAGATGAAGAAGACAAGGACCACGGCAAAGATCATTCGCAGGGCTTTCTGCCTTCGGGGACGCAGGCCTCGGTGCCTGTGGGCTTTGACAAGAACTCGGATGATGAGCGAATAACAGAGGCCAATGATGGCGAAGGGGATAATGAAGCCCAAAGTAACCTCCAGCCACTGTACCTCTTTGACGTCAGCAAAACAGAAACAAACCTCTTCGGTGTGCTGCAGGTGCACAGCCGTGAAGGGCACGAGGGTGGCGGAGACAGAGGCCATCCAGATGAGGCCGCAACTCAGCCTGGCGTGGTGTTTTGTGCGGAACAGGCCAGAGCGCATGGCCCTGGCCAAGGCAATGTACCGGTCAAAGCTCATCCATGTGAGGAAGAAGATGCTGCTGTACATGTTGATCTGCAGGAAGAGGGACATGAAGGTACAGAGGACGGTGATGTCATAGTACTGCTCGTCCAGGTTGAACACCTCGATGAGGGAGTCAGCGACCAGGATGAGGTCTGCCGCCGCCAGGTTGATGAAGTAGAGGTCAGGGATGGTCATCTTCTCCCGGAAACTGATGTTTACCACCAGGATCAAAATGTTACCCACAAAGCCGATGGGGAAGAGGAAGATGGTATAGAGGCATGAGAGGAACAGGCCGATCACGTACTGCTGGTGCTCAGAGAGGTCTCCCGAGTGGTTGGCCAGGGTGGTGCCCGCCAGCGCGTGTGACAGGTTGAGCACCGGAAAGGTGCTGTTCTGGGCCACGGACTGTGCGGTGCCTGGGGGCAGGGGCGGCTCCATGCCAGACACAGGCTTGCAGAGCCACCCACGTCTCCACCATGGGCCACTTTCAGGATTTGCCGAAAGGTTCACAGAAGTCTGTTTTAAGCAGCAAATCCATCTTTAGAAAGAAAGGCGACTGTCTTTGAAGTGAGCCAGACATCTGTGGAAGCAGAGCCTTCAGGAGCGGCACTCAAGGTGGGGCAGCCCCGATGGGTTTGTAGAAAATTCAGCGAATGCTCAAGATACGCTTCTCCCGGTCTCGTGGGTGTTGGCAGCTGTGCTTGGCACCCGATGCTGCTGCCCTGCCCAGCACCTGATGTTGCGGTGCTACCTGGACACGTGATGTCGCTGCACCCTGGGTTCCTGATGTTGCCACATGCCTGGGCACCTGGGAGACAAACAGTGGACGTTTAAGTCTTGTCTGGAAGCCTCTGCTGCTGCGAGACCAGACGCCTCGGCCGAGTCTCTGCGGTCACAGCTTGGCACAAGTGTGTAGGGGAAGGGCCAGAACTGAATTTTGTCCCCTGGAGAGATGTTGTCCCTGAGCTGAAGGAGAAATGCTGTTTTCTCTCCAAGGGCTCCCAGAGCTACGTGGTCTTGTTGGAAGCCGGACCCTGAGTCATGCTCATATGCAGGGGTGCCTTTTTTTCCCCCTTTAGTCAAATAGCAGGCTAATGAAGTAACAGGCATCTCGGGCATGGAAAGCTTAGGAAAACTACTATTTGTCAGGAGAGGAAATCAAATTTATTTCAGCAGCTGTTGGACAGAGAAGTAAGATGGGAAGGGAAAAACCCAGCTCTTCGGGAAGATAGTGCATCCAGACCCTTTGGGGAAGCAGGGTCTCTTCTCTCACAATGAAATAGATGAGCGAATCTAACTTGTATTCTAACCCTACTAGTACTGTGGGTGCCGAAAATGAAATGTTTTGCTTACCCTAGAATGAAAGCGAGAAAATAAGGAATAGCAGTGTCATGTGATTGTTTAGGAACTAATATTAAAGAGTTGCTTGGTATTTTGACAAATTATTGTGAAACCTAAAATATTTTAGCAATGCTCGTTGTAACCCAGAAACCTGACGGGGCCAGTGTGCGTGGCTCGTCCTGGTGGCGTGGCTTGTCCGCCGTGCTTCTGGCAGGGGTCTCTGCCCCTGGCTGTTTCACCTCACTCCCTCGTCATTCCCCATGGGATCGGCCTGGGGAGGAAGGTGCTGGCATGGAGTGGGTGGGGCCGGGGTGCTGCTCACCATCCTCCTGTGCCCAGGACCACCCTGTGTCAGAGTGCGAGGGGCCAGAGAACACGGACTTGTCTCGTCAGCGTGGATTCAGAGTTCATTTTACCCTGTGAGGCTATTAGGAATCATTTTGAAGTGTTGCCAAACCAGACTAGACATTTATTAACCTGTTCCTTGAAAATTCGACTTTACAACTAAAAGGAAAATAGAAATCATGGCCTTGGTGTTGTTATTTTTTAAACACTATTCAGTAGCTCTTGCTTTGTTAGGACTGATAAATTTGATTTTATGAGCCCTTTTGCGTACTTTTTATTCATTTTTAGTAGATAATCCCAATTTGTACCACATATAAGTCAGTTTTCAGATTCTGTCTGTAATGTGTAAAGCCTTTATTTCATTTTCTTTGCAAAAACTGCTCAGACCATTTGGCTTTGCTCTTTAAATGTGGAGACTTGCAAGGTGTTAGCCTGCATATTTGGTGGAAAACATAAAGAGGAGTGGAGTTTCCCACTTCCATGTGTTCTCTTACCTATGTTTGTTAAGGTAGACGGGGGGAGGGGGGTGCATTTTACTTTCACTTCTGTCTCACTTTTGATCCTTGACACAAATACTTTTTTTTTCCTGACAAATACTTTTATTTTTGTAATGGTCTAACATAAAGATCCGAGACTCTAATATGACCTTTGCTGCGGATGCAGTGTCCTCATGAAAGCTGACCATAAATTTATAAATGTGAAGGTGAGTATTAAACAGTTTAATGTCATTTTGCTTCAAATTTCATTGCTTGTCCAGATCTAGAAAATTGATACCACATTTTTGGCAATCTATAGGGTGTGTATCCTGTAGAAGAATATTAATTCACCAGTTACGTTTGCATTTGCGTTGAGAGAGGCTGAGCACTATGATGTAAGATAGTGAAGCAGTATTTTTTTGACGTGAGGCATCACCTTGCTTGAACAAATGTGATAGAATACTGGATAGTATTTTTTTTGGCATGTGTTATAAAAAGACCCTTTGTGTAAAGCCTCCCTTACTGTTGCTACCTTGAGACTATTAAAGCAAAGTTTGGGTTTCACTGGAAAGTGGATGGTGCCTGACGCTTCTGCAGAAACCAGAGGTGCCTGTGTTTATCCACATCTGTATGCAGCTCTGAACCAGTACACTGCTCCTTACACAAGACCACTGGGCCAGTCCCCGGCCCATCTCCACTGGGGCACTGACCGAACGCAGAACCAGGTCCCCTGTCTGAGACTTACCTGTGCTGCAGACGCCACCCGACTTGGTGTCTCTTGTCCCTGGGAGGTCTCCTCGAGGTCTCCCTGGCCAGCTGAGGGGTACGTGCTCACCGCAGTCTGGAGGGCCAGCTGGAACTTTCCCAAAGGTGGCGGGGACTCTGGACTTGAGGGGTGGAACTCCACCTGTTCGGGAAGCCTGGAGCTCTTGTGGAAGTGAGAGTCTGGTGGGAAGGCTGCCCCGAGAGAGCCCCTGTCATTGTCGCTGAGTTGCTGACAGCCAAAGCAAGGCGCCCAGCCAGCAGCAGCCAGGCTTTATAGGCCTGGACTGCACTGGACAGCCTCCTTAGAAGGCTTGCATTAACCATTTTTTTGCTGGCCTTTTTTTCTCCCACCCTTTGGCACTGAACTTGGTGCCACTGAATGTTTTTGTGGAAGTTTCCAGTTTAACTACTTTTCTTCACCCATGGATACAATTTAAATTTCAAGGGATTGCAATAAGTCTTGTTTATCTTTTAGACAAAAACTGTCATCATTTGTTGAAACTTAAATATTCTTGCCGTTTTTAGTACCTGACTAGCTTTAAAACTAAACACTAAATATCCTAAATTGAGAGAGTAGCGTGAGAATTGCACAGAGAACTGAACATAGCAATTTCAAAGACATTGGCAAAAAAAAATTGAACAAAGTAATAGCGGATATTTTGAGTAAGTAAATTAGGAATCAAAGAAAGTAGTTTTTCTGCTCTCCATGGTAGCCATACCCAGGCCCCCCATTCTTGTACTCCTGAAACCACCTGAGTGCACTTATGCCCCAGGGATTGGTGACAAAAGAAGGCCCCTCCTCCCAGCTGTATCTGAGTGCCTGCCCTGTGTGGTCAGATGACTTGTCCTTCTGCCTGGCTGCAGGGCCGCCTCTGAGCTCCCCCATTCTGGTGGTGGACATTAACAGTCCACCAGGCTTGCAGAAAGGCCGCCGGAGCTATCATGGTCCAGGAGCGCCCCCGGAGCTATCATGGGCCAGGAGCGCCCCCAGGGGTGCAGCTTAGGTCTAGAAGAGCTGCATGTCCCTACGGTGCCAAAAGATGTGGTTTTCATCATCAATGTGACATTTTAATTGATCCATTTCTTCTTGGAGTCCTTTTACCTTACTGCTTTTTCAAAGCTGTGAGATGGAACCCGGAGTGATGTTTTGTATTGCCACATCTGAATAAAGCAAATTGCAGCAGGGTTTGACCACAAGCTCAGCCAGCCCTGCATGCTCCTGGAGGAAAAACCTTGATGACAGGCATGAGTAGGCCAAGGTCTGGTGGGACAAGACCTGTGCCAGATGTGGAGCCTACCTTGGGGACGATAGCCCACATCACCAGTGTGGCTGTTTGTACTGAATGTTGCAAATGAACATCCAGGCATCCTGGAAGGTCATTTAATGACAGAGCTTTTCAGGTACATGTTTGGGAGATAGACACATACTTTCAATAGAATACTGTATGGAGTGTTTTATGAAAAATCTCTTCCAGCTCTAGAGTCCAGCCATGATCTAATATGTTAGCTTTTTAAAACTTTTAGTGCCATGATAACATAAAAGAAGCTATTTTGATTTTAGATATTTTCTTTGCCAGCCTTGAACTCAAGATCATTTCAACAGTAAAAATGCCTAAGACACCATTTTGAAAGAAATGAGTCATGAGAAAATACAACTTCCTCTTGAGTTAAATAAATAAATAAATAAATGAAGTAAAAATCCAAGCCTTGAAATAACCAAGACGTGTCACTTAAAAATAGCTGCTCCCCGCTCGGCCACTGCCCATGGTGCGTCCCCACCACTGCCAAGCTGAGAAGCTGAGGCTGGGGGCCACAGCACATATAACACCTGTGTGTTTTCTGCAGAGTTCACTTCTGGATGCTTTGTTCTGTGACTGTAACTGTGGTTTTGTGTCAAAGACTTGAAATCAGAGTCAAGTTGGGGTTACGAGGTCACAGGCCGTTCCTGTCAATGTGCTTGCTGGTTCAGTGACATGTCAAACCTCGCACAGACTGTCGGAACTGCAGTCCACTGAAGCTCACGGCCCTTTTCCGGGAGGGCATGAAAGGGGCAATTGACCTCTGTGCAATTTTAAACCCAACCTTTAGTGAGTGCTTGTCCAGGGGTCTGGGATAGGAGTTACTCTCTACCTCACTGATGGGAAAACTGACCTCTGTTTTGCAAATGCAGTCCAGCCCGGGGGTGGGGGTGGGGGTGGGGGTGTGTTTGCCAGGCAGGTAGATCGCAGACCGCAGACCAGACGGAGTCCCGCTGAAAAGCCCCTGCTCCTGGCCTGGTGCTTTCCTGGCCCCCTCATTTGCCGAGTAGTTGAACTTCCCCATTTTCTCCCTGTCTCCTTTTCCCCACTGTCACCCCAGTTCTCTGACGTGGCATGGACTATCCTGTCTCCTTCCACGAGTAACCAGCCTTCTATGGGCGTCATCTCTTGGGCCCCCTCAGGTGAGATGCGGAGCCAGGAGGGGAACATGCCTAGTCTCTGCAGAGCGGGGTTCCACATTGATTGCCCTGACGTCTCTTCCACCTTTCTGACCCCCAGTGTTCATTGTGAAGGGGGTGCATGGGACCATTGTGTTTATAAAGCTCCATGGTGTGTGTGGAGTGTCTGGCACTTGGGGGGTGCTACAGTCAAGGTTTCTACCCCCACTTGTGGTGCTCTGTGGAATACCAAATACCCCGTCTGTCCACTTTCGTGGGAGGGCTTTCTCTTCCCACTGCCTCCAGGGCTGCCCTTCGAGTCTGGGGGAGCCGTCCCCTGCCTGAGACAACCCCAGTAGCTGCACTTCTCTTTTTCTCAGCACATCCAGGAAGTGAGCCAGCCGGCAGAAGTGCGTGTGGGGTTGACTGTGGGTGGGGCCTCAGGTCACACGAGTAAGAAGTTTTGAGCCAGACCGTTCTGGAGGGCACTGCTGCCGGGTGGTCGTGGGACGGAGAAAGGGACTGTGCTCCTGTACTACTCTTGCAAAGGTGACACCTCTGATTTTCTCTGATGATCCAAAATTTGGGGGAAAGCAGAGCATTCCTTTCAAACTGGAGGACGTTGTTTGTGAACAGTCATAAAGCACCATCACTGTTTAACCCTCCCTGTAGCCCTGCCCGTGAAGGCAAGCGTCACCAGAGAAATGAGAAGCTTCACACGGTCAGATAGAAAGCAGGATGTGCACTCTGGCTGACCAGATCTCTGCATGTGCTTACCTTCCGGCAGACAGATGTCCTGCCGGTGCCGGCCTTGGGTTATGTGCTGTTGGGAAATCCTGTGGCCCCACAGTGAATCTCATGATTTCCTCAGAATCATCCAGCCATCGACCTGGGCTGAGTGTCTGATCTTTCCCCCTGGGCGTATGTTGCCTGGAAGCCAGCCTGGTGCTTGGGAACTGGATGCGTCTTAGTTGACTTGTCTTTTCCTTGTAGTGTGTGTCAGTGAGGTCCCAGCTCCGACCTCATGTGTGTGCACATGTGCGTACAGGTGGACAGAAGTGTTGCTGTTGTCTGGGACTGTTTCCTGGACAATCGAAGGCTCTTCTGTGGTCCTTTTGTCTGGTCTTTTCCGTGATGGGGAAGGATTGCAAGTATGCAGATGTTATCATTTGGGTCAGCCGCCAGTGTGGAATACATGTTCACATCCACTTGCCCCTGGTCTTTTAGGATGCTCAAAAGAGCAGGTGTCACTTTGGACATCTGGGTTTTTCTTGGTTCTTGCAGGGAGCTTTCTGGACATACTGTAATGTCCAGACAATGAGGTGCTGCTAATACGTCAATGTGAGTCAAATGGTGGTACACAGGGTTCTGTCCCATGGCAGGGCATTATGGAGGTATATTTAGAAGACTTGGATGTTTTTCCAGTCCCACTTTAAGAATGATTCACAGACTGTCCTAGGGCGAGGCTTGGGTGCCCCCTGCATCTTCCCAGCTAGTTCTGACTTGTCTTTTTAAACCAAGGATACATGTACACTTTCTTTGACATTAAAGCATCTGCCTGCTGTTAAAAACCAAAATCCTATATTTCCTTAGTTCTCTGTTGACTGCAGAGCTCTCTGGCTTTGTCCTGGAAGCCCCTGATCCCAGTGCGTCCAGCTTGTTACAGAATGAAGGGAGGTGCATCTCCGTAGCCTGTCCGGTGGGACTGCTGGGGCAGCTCTTCTCGGTCCCACCAGTCAGACCGGAGCTGCATTCCTGTTTCACATGTTGACAATCGAAGGATCCTACTGTTTAAAATAAAACGCTTTCAAAACGCCCATTTACATTCTTGTGGTTGAGTTTCTAAAATTATTCTCTTAGCAGAAATATGTTGAAACTCTGGAATCAAATTCTCCAGCTCCTCATATATTTGCTCTCGCAGACCTAGAATCATCCATTCCTCTAAGAAGCCCAGACCATGTGAACTTTCACTCACCTCACTAGTCTAAACTAACCAGCCATGGCATCTATTACTGTGTAATAGATTTATAAATTAATTTAGGTCCTTCCACTCCTGGCTGTGAATGAGTAATTCAGGGGAACTGTGTTCCTGCCATAGACCATTACAGACTGGTAAAATACGGGAAACAACTGTTTTCAGATGTTGGGGTGATCAGCAGTGCAGAACTTTGACCCTGAGCTCACCTGGCTCCTGTCTGGAGGTGGAGGGGGCCACAGTGCAGGGAGGGAGTCCAAGCAGGGCTGAGTGATCCTGCCGCCTGACAGAGGCTGGTTTCTGGGAGCAGAAGGTGCCGGGATTGGCGGATACAGCACTGGAGAGGAGGAAGCCACATGGAGCTATGCCTCCTGGTCGGGAGAACGGTGCTCTGGAGTCCTTAGTGAGTCTACACACGTTGCTTGAAAATTCTAGTCTAACTGAGGACAGCTGCTTCGAGCTGCCTGCTGACAATGCTGGGAATTCAGGGGGCTGGCCAGTTCTGATTCTCCCCAGCCAGCCTTCAGCGGCATCTTTGGACATTCGTGACAGTGATGGAGACCCTAAAAAGTGTACCCCTGAGTATGTACACTGTCTGGGACACTGGCTAACAAAGCTAAAAGTGTGTCAAAAGAATCCTGCTGGTCTGCAAGTAAAAACTCCTCCCAGAGTCAGCGTCAATATTCTTTAGAATAAATAACACAACAGAATTAAACTCATCAAGGAAACTCTACAAAGTCCGGCAGCTAATAAAAATGACTGTACTGTGCGAGGAGCAGCTTTACCTTGTTGGCCCAATGCCGTTTATCTTGTAGATCATTCCAGGTAGAAGGGAACATGCTTCCTAATTCTCCCAGCTCGTCAGTCCTTTGTGCTCCCTGCCAGGCCCTGTGGGGGCGTGCTGCCAGCCAATCTCGCTTTTGCACACAGTCCACAATAAAGACTTTAAGAATATGGGCAAATGAAGGAGAAAAGAGAGAAGGGGAATTCCTGGGAAGGCATTTATCATTTTAATGGTATATGACTAAGCTACTTAAATGTATAAGATTCAAATCCTCTTACTTCCAACGAAATCATGCAGATATACAAACGCTGAAAAGATAACTCATAAAAGACGGGCTTTTTGTTTAGTTTGCAAATTAACATTAAAACAGTCACTAAAACGGACAATCCAGACAACAGAATATTATTCAACACTAAAAAGAAATGAACCCTCAAACTGTGAAAAGACATGTATTACTAAGTGAGAAAAGCTAATCTGAAGAAGCTACACACTGTGTGATTCTAGCTTTATGACGTTGTAGAGGAGGTAACACTATTGGGACAGTAAACAAGACCGGTGGTTGGAAGGAGGGAGGGAGAGAGGAGTGAGTAAGTGGAACGCTGAGATTTTTAGGGCACTGAAACTGCTCTGCATAATACTGTGCTGGTGGATACATGTCATTACCCATTTGTCCAGACCCACAGACTGCACAGCACCAAGAGTGACTGTAGACTGTGGACTGTGGGTGACAGTGACATGTTGGTGTGGGTTCGTTGCTTCTAGCAAACACACCACAATGGCAGGGACATTGATGATGAGGCCACCTGGGCACGGACAGGGAACATGTGAGAAACGTGTCGTCTGCTGAATTTTGTTGTGCATCCCAAACGGCCCTAAACAGGTAAATTTTTAATGTCAAAAATAAAGGGAGCCAAAGGTATAGGTTTCTTAAAACCAGACATGTCTTTCCTTTGCATATCTCTTTTCTCTATTCAACCAAGGAAATAGCAATAACAATTCAGTAAGGATGATGAGTGTAAATTTTAGAATAAGACTAATTTCTGTCTTGTATTTTATAATTTTTTATAAGCTTGTATTTTTTTACTAATTTATAACAAATTTTACAAAAATTTTCTGCAAATATTGTCAAGAAGAATAGGTAGAGCTTTTTCACCAACATGCCCAGAGCTTCTGGAGAACAGGTCCCAGGAGGGCAGCCCTTGCTGTAATACTTTTCTCACTGGACTTAAGTCAGTATTTAGCACTATTGTATGCGTGGTAACTCTCAGACCTGCAAGAATGGTGACCAATTTTAAAAAGACAAAACAAACCTCGCAAGACTTCTATCACCCAAACTCTGTAGAGCGGAGCATTCACCAGCTATGACCATTTGGGACCAGATTATAATAGGGTCATAGGTCATAGGGTTATTTGAATATGTCTTTATCGTCAAGATTCCCTGTTAGTTGGGGTAGATGCCAGCCAGCAGACAGACTAAGCCTGGAATTCCCCCAGGGATGTGCATAGGGAACCAGAACATTCAGTCAGAGCCAGGACCACATCTAGCCAGCCCTGTTCCTACAGTGACCATGTCCTTAACTTGCACGTTTTCCAGCAGGTGTGGGTATGGATTTGGGCCAGCATTATCATGCTTTGGCATAGATTGAGTTGAATGGCAGAAAGCTGGTTTTTAATAAGCACCTTGCAAACAAGTCACATCGCCCATCAGTTCTCACCAAGCAGATTTATGTGTTGGCAAACAAGAGAGTGTTCCCCGACTGCACAGGAGACTCCCACTCCCCGTCAGGCTTGTCTCTGCAGGCAGGGGCTCCCATTCAACTCAAAGAGATGCTGTTGCCAGCCTCTCCTCTCCTGCACTTTTGGGTGAGGCATTCTAGAATGTTCCGCAGGGCAAGCCTACAAGGTGTATGGAGGAGAAGGATGGCTAGAGAGTTCACACAGCCTTCTCCAAACAGGACTATCTCTGCTAGGCTCATGAGCAGCTCATCACGGGGTGAGCCCAGGTCCCTTTGCAGCTTCAGCCTGGCCCGCTGTAGCAGTATGATGTTGTAGAAGAGCCGGCAGGCAAATGTGGTCAGGGCCACGGCCAGAACTACCAGATGAGCAGAGGCTGTATCTCTCTTGGGAGAAGTTGTCCGCTGGGCCAGCCTGATGACCAAGAGGATGAAGAAGACCAGCTCCAGGACCAGGGAAAATCCGAAGCCCAGGCTAAACTTCACTATTTCATACTCTGGCCAGGCAACCAGGGGATCCACCTGGCACAGAATGGTTCTGTGCAGTTCCTTGGATATGCCCAGCAGAGCCACCACTGCCAGGGAGCTGCAGAGGGCACAGCCCCAGATGGCCACCAGGCCTGCCACAGGCCTTTGTACCCCGTTTGTGGCCATGCACAGAAAAGATGAGGAGCCTTGCAGCAGGAAAACAAAGAGCATTGCCACCTGCACGTACTGAGTATTGAAGTAGCAGAGGTTGAAAAGAAAGGAGAGGACTGCGCAGCTCAGGTTGGTTGTGGCCAAGTAGTCTGGCCGGCTGACAGTGGTGAGAGAAAGCAATGTCATCAGCACGTTGGTGACAGTGAGGTCTAGGAGGAATGCATCCAAGGCTCCCAGCCTGGCACGGCTTCTGATGAAGGTGGTCAAGTTGAACAATCCGGTCACGAAGCTCACTGGAACACACACAGCCAAATAGACGTGCGCGCACCGGGCGATAATGCTCTGTGACACTATGATGTCCTCCACGGCCGTGGACACTTGGCTGGGGTATCTAATCCAAGACATGTTGTGAGAGGTCATCCTGCGCAGCGTCTGGTCTGGAACAGAAACACGTCCTCATTGGTTACCGGGGCCCCTTGTCAGAGGAACCAGCTCTTGTTAAAGGAATGAGGGTAGTGACTGTGACCTTTGCTCCAGAGGTGGGAAGCACCTTTTCCCAAGACCCAAGCCTGTAAGTTGGGGGCACTCTGGGACTTAATAAAAGGGAAGGTTTCTAGGCTCAACCTTGATTCCCCAAGAGCAGATGGGTATGGGAATTGGTGTGGTCAACCAACTTCACCAAGAGGTGATTGTTGTACAAACTGAGTGGGGTCCCACTGGAGTATTGAGATTACTTTGTGGGGTTAGCGGGGAGAGGGTTGATATGGCCCTTCCACCCACCTTTCTGGACATTCTACCTCGCCCCTCCATACCCCACACCACTTGAATCTTGTACCTCATTAAGGAAAACACATTCTGGAAGTGTAGTCATATCTGCGTGTACGTGTGTACACTGCATGCACTGATCTCCCACAGAGGTCAGCGGAAGTGTTCCAGGGAGCCAGTTCTAGGATCCCGAATCTGAGCTCAGCCAGTGTGTCCTGCTTGTTTCTCTTGGGGCCTCTGCCTTCCCAGAGGGAGCTGCCTAGAATCTGCAGGCCCCGTTTACTTTGCAAGTGCCATTGACTTTGGACCCAGAGAAAGTGACCAGTGCTGTCCTATAGGAGGATCTCTGAGACCATGAACACACCTGCTGGCCCCACGAACCCAGGCCTGCAACCCCCACCCCGACCAATGTGCTTGATTACAGCTGAGTTGTGAATTCCTAAAATTGGGGTTTTAAATACAGGCTGACAGATTTCCCATCTTTTGTGATGGGAATTTTAGGAGTTGTGAATTCCTAAAATTGGGGCTTTTAAATATAGGCTGACAGATTTCCCATCTTTTGGCACAAAAATAATTTGTTTTCCATAGGACTGTCCTTTCTCCCTAAACTAAGTAGCACTTGAAGCTGAGAGACAGCATTGCTGTTTATTCAAAGGAAATTGAAGGCAATCACATTGGGAACATAATAAGAACGTTCAAAGGTGGGCCTGCTGCAAGCTGGTTTTCATTTTCTCCTTGGGGTAGAGATTCTCCCTGGTCTGGGATGGGTGCACACGTGCAAGCCCTAGATCCTGGCCAGACTGGCAGTCGCATGCACACAGATTGCAGACACATAATTCAGAAAAATGAGTGAAAAATTTGGCTGTGTATCCCCTGAGACTTGGCACTTGCCAACTGTTTCCTGTACAGACATGCACACACACTGCATGCACACACACACCGTTGTCATTGGTGTCTCACTTTCATGTCCTGTTCTGCACTAGGATGCTCCTTTCTCCTTTGTCTGACATCTGCGTGATACTACTACGTATCCTTTAGAGCAAATGCTTCCCCTGGTCCAGGACAATATAAAGATTTTAAAAGGTGAAACCACATGTAACTCTCTCCCCTACTTATGGTAATACTGTTTTGTTTTAATTCAGTCTTAACTTTTCAAAACCCACAGAGGCTATTATTATTAGTGTCTTGAACAATTAGGGATTAGAGTCACCCAGTATTTACCACTTCCTTTGCTTTTTTATTCCTTTGTGCAATTCAGAGTTTCTTGAATAATCTTCCTTCTGCCTTCTGTGCACTCTTAAGGGTTCTTTTTAGTGGAAACCCTTCATATTTACTGGTGGTGATGACTCACCATTTGCTTGTCCATAGGTGTGACAGCCCCTATGTTGGGGCTAGAATTCTAGGGTGGCTGTGTGCCACCTCCCTCAGGATGGTCGGGCTTCTTGAACCTGTGTCTTACTGGCTTTCCTCAGTTATAGGAAATCCCAGCCTTGATTCCTTCGAATGCTGCCCTTGCCTTCTTCCCTCACCTTCCTTCTAGGATGTGATCAAGGGTGCTGCTGTTGAATTTCCACACGACATGTTTGCTGCGTCACCTTTTTTCTCTAGCTGTGACTAATCAGCTCCTAAAGCCATCCCCTTTGTTTTTAAAATTAATATCTGTGTTTCTTATTGCTAGCTGTTTTGGTCTTTTCAAAATCTGGTGCCATTTTTTTTAGATTTCTATTTCTTGCAGATAGCTTCAAGCTTACCTTGCCATTTCTTCAAAGAGGGTGTAATTGTTTTATAATCTGGTGATTTCTAGAGTCCAGTTTTCTGTGTCTCTGGTTATCTTTAAGCAGCATATTGGGGTTGTACTTGGAAATGTATATTTAGGAATAATTTTAGGCTCACAGTGGTTTCCTGGCGGTTTCTCTGTGCTGAAGTGCCAAGGTCCCCCACAATGCAGACCCTTTGGCTCTTGACGCCCCACTTCCCATCATCCCTCTCTGCATGGCGTTCAGGCAGACCTCCTGCAGCAGCCTCTTGTAGCGCCCTTGGTGCAGCCCCTGAGCCCGATCTGTCTTCTTTCTGGGGCCGTGGGGCACTTGTCCGAACACACTGTGAAGGCTGCATCCTTGGGGCTAGAGTTCCTCATAGTCACCTCTTCACTTTCCCGGTACTTCCTTACTGACTTGTCATCATTTTTACACTTTAGATGTTTTTTTCCCACCCCAGAGTTTTCCCTCTTTTCGTTCAATTTCAGTGTGCAGTTTGACTTGAGCCAGGAGACCTGTGACCAGACAAGAAAGTCCAGGACCTCTTCCGTGTCTTCCAATGGGCCTTGCTGGTTTCCGGGTTTTGGATGATGAGGGTGGGTGACCTGTGGGCCCTCAGGTTCTGCATGACCTGCCTTCCACTTAAGGAGCCCGGACACAGGGCCACCTCCCTCACTTCTCAAAATGCATCTTGTTTTAATTCACCTCATTTTAATGGAATGCAAGTTACTCACGCTAGGCTTTGGGAACTAGAAGACACAGATGCACCGAGTTAACGTGGTTGAGCCCGCGTCTGCAGGATGTGCTGGCTTTTTAGGGGCACATCAGTGACACTCTGCCCGGCTAGCTCCACAGGCCTGCGGAGCTGATGGTGACCCCTCCTGCTCCAGGTGTTTGTCTGGCACTCTTGGTCTGAGAGACACTCTATGAATTGTGATGTTTTCCATCTGCTGGTGCTTACGATGATGGGAAACTCCCTGGACACTCGGTGGCAACAAAATTGAGAAGAGTGACCAGACCCAGAGGAAATGATTTGGAACATTTCTTTAATTAAGTAAATTGGACAGAAGATCTTGTGAGCATTGACCGTGCCCAGGAAATGGCTGTAGACTATCCAGGGCCCTCTCCCTGCAGCTGGCCGGTGCTTCAGGCACTTCCTGGGCATGGCGTGCTTGCTGGTGGCAGTGACTGCAACGGCAGTCAGCTGTGTTATCCAGATTGGTGGCCAGGTCCCCGGTCATGCAGCCAGGCTGTGGGGGGTGTGGTGAAGAGTTGATCCTGTGCAGATCAGAGGAGCTCCAAGGCCTTCTCCCACCCTATTTCCTAGTCCACGCCCCCTGACCCGGCAGGGTCCATCACACAGCGCTCCGCTCACCCCACCCCTCGGCAGCGTGTGCCCTGCTCCCTGTCTCACAGCTAGGCTGAGCCCTTCCTGGGAGCAGACGCCACAGCCAGGCTGGCTCTCTCTCCACATCATGTGCTTTGCCAGGCCATCCCTCTCCTCACACAACTGTGGGTTTTTTAGTTGAGAAGATAATACAATAAAACATGGAAGATGTTTTCTCTTGAAATTGCTCACAGTTCCAGCTTTCCCACTCATTTTTCTTCCTCCTTATGGCAGTCAGGATCTCGATTGACAAATTGTTACCACTTACTGTTAACCATGTGGCAGACATGTTTGAAGCCCTTTATGTGTACAGATTTACCCGGACAGCATGGTTTCTGCGTGCTGTTAGGGTCCCCTTCGAAGGGTGATGAGCGGTTTGCTGTGACACACTAGGAACTGCTGCCTTTGAGACCTGAACCTGGACAGTCTGGCCCGAGAACCTGTGCACGTTTAAACTTACAAGAAGTAATGTTTACTCTTTTTGTAGACTCCCCTAGTACAAATATATCTTATTATGTAAACACCGCCACCTCCATCACCATGACTGCACTCCCAAAACTCCTTTGTCCTGGTCCTTGGCAGTAACCCCTCCCTCCATCCCAACTGCTGACAACGCCTGTTGGTTTTAGTGCCTATAGGTATGAGTTTTCCAGAATGTCATGGGAGTGGAGTTCATAGGTGTGAGTGCATTTATCTCCGTGTTGTACATTTGAGGTCACCTGTGATGGGGCATGCATCCGAGGTGCTTCCCTCTTATTGCTGAGCGGCTTCAGCTAGCAATATGCCAGTTTTGTGTAGCCATTCACCATAAGAGTGGTACTTGGGTTGTTTCCAGGTTTGGACTATTACCAATAAAGATGCTGTGAGTATTTGCATCAGGTTTTCGTGTAAGCTTACATTTTTCTTTTTCTTGGGATCACTGAGTCTTGTTGTATGTGTTTAACTTCAGTGAAGCTGCCGAAGTTTTCCTGCATGGCTTGCTGTCTTGCGTCTTTGTAGCTCCAGCAGTGGCTGGAATCCCCTGGGAGGGTGGGCACCCCTCCAAGGCATACCCCATGCCTTGTTCCAGTGGACAGTTTCAGGCCAAGTGGGGCTTTTAGTCCCTTCCTTGAGCCATGCAAAAGGGCTGCCAAATTCGACTCTGGGGCCCCCTGGGAACTCCCCAAAGCTAGGGCTTGAGAATTTTGTGTTCTTTATAGCTACTCTTGGTTGTAGCTCCTTAAATAGTCGTTGAGAATGGTTCTAGCAAGTGTGGGCCCCACCTTATCCAGGATTGCCTGCACAGTGTTGGAGTGGGTAGGTGACAGCAGCCCCTAATAATGGGGGTCCACTGGGGAGTCTGCCTGGGAGATGCCAGCCTCCTGTAGTTTAGGTGCTTCCTCTCTCCTTTCCAGGACCCCGTGCCTCCCCAGGGGGCTCCATGTGGCCCCCAGCCAACTCCTCCCTAGCTCCACTGGCCCTGCCCTTTTTTCCTTTTTCTCACTAATTATGTTCTCTCACAGACCTGATGAGTTCTACTTGTGCCCTCAGCATACTGGTTACTCAGTGTGTTCTATGCTTTTGTGCAGTTTTCAGTTGCTTCTTAATGCATAGTGCTGTGATGATGATGTTCTCTCTTCAACCTCTTTGTGTTAGTTCTGACTATCTGCTATCCTGGGCCTTTCTGATGTCCCTCATTTCACACAGGACTCCAGAGAGGCTCATGTTTTTCTGTGAAAAAGAGCACAAACCTCTGAGGTCAGGGTTCTCCTGGGTGCTTCCTCCTAGCCTCAACTTGCCTGCCAGGGCCAGCTCTCGAGCACCGTCCCTGGGGTCTTGCTTTCTCGGATTTGAATCCTGTGGGATCGGCTGGGCTCCCTCATTTAGCCCTGTGCTTCCGGCTGGGGGTGCTGGTTTCTCTACCACTGCTCACCGCAGACCGTGTACGAGAGTGGTGGCGGCACTTGTCTCTGCGCTGATCTGATGGCGGGGAAGTAGCTAGGGCTGAGTTGCAGGCAGAGCACATGGAGAGTGGCCATGCTCTTCCTTGTCCTGCTCTGTCCCTCTCGGTCAGCTTTCTCCTGCCCTTTGTCCTCTGGCAGGACTCAGCGTTTTTAGCGCCTTCTGGTCTTTGCTGCATAAATATTTCCATTCCAGTCTCCTTGTTCCCTGCAGACTGGGAGTCAGTGGCCTGATGAATCACCGTGAGCCTCATATGGGGCTGGGCCCTCTGCCATCGAGCCCTGCCAATGAGATGGTGTTGTAGTGTGTAGGGCCTGAGAGTGTGTGGATGCCAGGCATAGGGGCAGCCTTGGTTTGGGAGGGGAAGGCAGTGGGCAGCGCCATTGGCCTCTGTGCACTGAAGGATGAGCACAAAGAGGCTTCCCGTTTTCGTTCCCTTTGAGTCTTTTACAGTGTGTGCCTTCTAGACACAGTTGCATGCACTCGTGCACACTCGTGTACTCACACACTTAGACAGATGTGCTTCCAGGAGCACAGCTGAGCCTGGCCTGACTACTCGGGAGCAGCCCACTTCACAGAGTGGATGGGATTGCTGTCAACTCCACCTGGCCAGAGGCTCCTCCCTGGCTGCCATCCCCCATATCTTGCTTCTGTGGGAGGTGAGGAGACTCTGGCATTACTGTGCAAGGGTGTACCTTCTGTGGGTACCTCTGTGTGCATACTCCCTCCTCCTGTGACAGTGACATGGTTCCCAGACTCCCTATTAAAGAGACACGTCATGTCAACCACACATTTACTGAGTCCGTTAGGTGCCTGCCTGGCCCCGCTTGCTGGGTTGACACTGTCCAGAGAGTGGACTGTCAGCACTGGTCAGGCAGAGAGCATGTGTAGTGGACACCCATGCTGGCTTATTGCACCGTGGTGAGGTAGACCGTGCTCCTGGGGAGCACTAGGGCATCTCAGTTAAGAGCTTGCTAGGATAGTCTTCTGTCAGATTTGAGATTAGGCCAGGGATTTGGAAGGGGTTCGATGCTGTCAGAGCAGCTCCTCAGTAAATTTGTTGCCTGTGGGAGGGTAGGCGGAAGGGGCCAAAGGGAGGGTGGGAGGGCCAGTGGAAGGGGGTGACTGATAGAGTGGGTAGCCAGCCATGTGGGAAGTAAGAGAGGACTAAGTGGGGGCAGTAGTAGCTGATCAGAAACCAGCTGCTCATTTTGCCAGAGTGAAGGATGGAGGGCCTGCTGTGTGCTGGTCTCTGAGGAGCCATATCAGAAGCTGATGTCCTGTGACATTGTTTCTGTCTGACCAGAAAAATAGCCAGGTTAGCTCCCAAGCCCTTCAGTCTTGCTCCCTTACATAGCTATGGCCTCCTCGTGATCCTGTAGCACTGTGTGCTGGGCCCCCAGCACCCAGGTTGCTGGCATGAGAAACTCAGCACCTCCCAGGGAGGGCAGATTCTGAATCAGGTCCTCTTACAGGTCACGTGGTCCTGGGGACATTCGCTGTTCAGAATATCTTTTCCTCCTGTGACACTGTCGGAGTCCTGCCTGGCTCTCTACTGCTCTGACCCCCGACCCCGAGGTGCTGACTCACCCTCAACGAGAGTCGGTCTTTCACTTGGCCAGCTCTCACTGAGCTGGACTGAGGCGGGAGAGGACTGGCTATTCGAGCAGGGGTGTGTGCAGGGCTTGCTAGGGACCACCCAGAGCAGCCAGTGTGAAACCCCACCAGGCCTGGGGTTTAATTGCAGGTCCACACGGGGTAAGTGGCCAGCGGGTCCAGCCCCTTCCACAGAGAACTGAAGGTCTGACGCCTACATTTCCCTGGGCAGGGCTTCCTGCTGGGCCCTACACAGTCACTATGCATGTCCCAGTGGAGAGTGGGAAGACGGGGGGCAGTCATGCATCCCAGCACATCATCCTTGGGCCTGCTGCACAGGGCTTCATTAGACTAGGAAGGCATTAGACTGGTCGACTCTCGCGCCGACCAGAGGATTCAGGAAGTCACGGGGCCTTTCCTGCCAGCTCACCACTCCACGCCACACTGGGCTGCACCAACCACTACCTGATCACAGATTTGCCTGTATAGATAGCTGGTGGGACCCTGCTTGTTCTGGAAACTTTGACCTCGTTGTTTCCACTTCCTTCCCAGGCCGTTCTGGCCCTCGTCCTCTGGGTGGAAAAAGGATGTGTCTGCACCCCGTCCCCATCTGCTCTCGTCCTGGAAAGAACCCTTCGTGTTAAGGTTTTGTGCCCATGAAAACATCCACATCCCAGATGTGTCTACTGTAAGACATCCATTGTAGTCTACTAGACCAAAACCTCCCCTGTGTGTGCTGGGATGAAAATCCAGCAGCAGCAATTCATCTGCAACTCAGTCAACGCTGGCCGTGTTTCCTGACATTGACAAACTCCCCTGCTCCATCTTCAGGAGACAGAACTCCACTCATATTCATCTTTTCTAAAAGAGGAAGACCTGAGCGACCAACCAGTCATTTCGGTAAAAACACTAGAAAAATACATTTCATTTTTCACTGGAGCCAACCTGTAGTCTAAACAAACTTTGGTATTCAAAGAGAAATGCCCCTCAGCTGTTAAACCGTTCCTGCCTCCCTGTTAGCTTTCGGCCTCGAGCCAGAGTATCAGAGGAAGCTGGGCCCACAGGAAGGGCAGGAGGATGCGGGTAGCACTCACCAGTGGGGCCCACGCCGAAGGTCGCAGGGCTCACCTGGAGGGCTGGCCTGCTGTACAGCTGCTGTTTGTGCTCCTCTCACCGCTCCTGCAGCTGCTCTGTGAACACCAAAAAGAGGCAAGCGCAGCAACCTACAGTTCTGTAAAGAAAACAGGAATTTGGTGTTAAGTCATTCAAACCACATACACTGCATTTTAAGCAGTGTACGCTTTAGTCATGTGACCCAGAAAAATACAAGCGACTCTCACAAGGAGGTAGTCCAGGCTCGCAGAAAGAAGTCGTGTCTTTGCTGCCGGTATCTGAGGGCATCCAGCCGCTTTCCTGTGGATCCCACACACTGGCCCCTTCACAAAACAGCCCCACCCAGAAAGCAGGCAACGGCTGCAACTTAAAATAGGACTTGAGCCCCACCCGTAACACAGGAAGAAAGTGCTCTTGACCTGCCTAAGCAAAAGAGAGTCTCCTGAGCTGTCCCGCGGTGATCGTGGTGCTCCCAGACCAGGGGTTGGCTGCCCTCCGGCCCTGACGACGGGCTGGATGCCAGGTAGAGGGAGTCCCGAACGCAGAGCTGGCGGTCTCTCTCTCGTTGCCCCGCGGACCTGTGTCTGGAATGTCCCTCGAGTTAAGCTGCAAGGAGAATGGGTCCCCCTGCTCGAGGCTGCCGGTGTCCGACAGCAGCGCTGAGCAGGCAGGGACACCAGGCATGGAAGAATTTTCGAGGCAGTGGCTGAGACAGGTCAGCAAAGTCCTGAGTTGTGAGGGCTGGGAAGTTACTGGAGGAGACACCCTGCCAGAGCAGGGAAAGGCCATGGAAGTCATTTCCTTGGGCTGGCCCTCGTTGGAAGCTTTACAGGGGAAACCAGGAGGAGGCGTGCACACCATTCTGTAAGGGCTGGTCTCCCATAGACGTGGGAGCACTGGGGGCACACAGAACTCGGTGGGGGCTGGGAGGAAACCAGACCCTCCTGTTGCGAGGCTCCTGTGGCCACCCCTCAGCACAGAGCCTGTGCTCCCAGGGAGCCGTGCGTCCTGCACCCTGACAGCAAGCTCAGCCGGTGTGGGAGGTGCAGCCCTCCTGACCACCACGGAGCCCTGAGCTACGCAGTCTCTGGACCCAACTGGGAGAATCAGCTTGGAGGGTTCCCAGAGGCCCACAGGCCCCTGTTGTTCCTGAGTGAGCTGGAGCAGGAGAGGCACGCGTGGCCCTGGTGAGCTCCTGGGCGCCATGTCAGGGGTGTGCTCCCGGCCTGCCTCCCACTCTCAGACTGGTGCAGGCTGCTGTCCCTTCTGCTGGGGCAGGTTGCCAAAAGCAATAAAAGTGCCAGGTTCCATCAGAAGTGGGGCGCTCTGTGGTGGCTGCGTGGAACCATGGCACTGCTAGGGTGGGGAGGGACCCCTCCCCACCAGGCACGGAGGTACAACAGAGGGTTCACCCTCGTAGTTAGCCACCTTAAGGAGCGCTGCGGCTCTGCTTGGTACCATGAGACATTGTTTAGAGACATTTCCAAGTGTTCGTGAGGGCGACAGGCCCGACTGGCCTGCCCTCTTGCCCTGCTGGTCTCTGCTCTCCTTTCAGCTGCCTCTCATGGGAGCCTTGCTACATGACTGGGCTCCTTTCTCAGTGTCCAGGAAGGAACTGAAAAGGCACTCCACGAGCGCTGCGGCAGCCTCTGGCTGCTGTCACCTCTTGAGTCCACCAGCTTGGACTGCAAATGTTGGCTACCAAGCCAGCCAGTCAGAACTGGACACAGGCCTGCCTCTGCCTCCTACTCATGAGCCCCTGGTGTGTCTCCATGGTCCTGTGACCCTGCCGCCATGGCTTGTAGCTTAGCTGGTCTGTGTACAGGAACAAGATGCTAGACAGGCAGCTGCTGGGAGAACCTTCAACCTGTATTTCCTGAACGCCTCATCTTTTCATGAAGGGGATGAGGGGTCGGGCTTCAGAATAGTGCAGTGTTGGGCAGAGTCATTCAGCCTCCCAGGGCTTCCATTTCCCCCCTTGCAGCAGCAATACCAGTGTTCAGAGTGTTGGGGATTAAATGAACTGATGTATCTATGAGTGTGAATACCGGGAGGCATCCCACTAGATGTGTGAACCCAGTCACAAAGAAGATCTAAGGTCTGGTCTTTGTAGCCCAGCTCCTGGGACTGGCCTGTCCCTCTCTCCCACCATCCATCTACTGTTCCAGCACCCCCACATGCCACAGATGCAGGCATCTCTGATGTGTCCTGAGAACTCATTCCATGTTCCGTCACATCCTGGCTTTCTACACTTACTTAGTGTTCATGTCTTTTATCTTCACAATCTGTCTGATTCCCCGCTTGGGTGTCTGTGCCCATGGCCACCTGTTCTGAATGAGGGGCAGGGTACAAGACCAGGCTTCCGGGGTAGCACCCCTGCCAAGGGAAGAGTCAGATAGCAGGCCGGTAGAAGGTGCATGTGTGCACCTGAGGAGAGGGGTGTAAACAGAGGCCTTGACATCACCATCTCTCAACCCCTTCAGAGCCAGGCTGCGGCAGGTGCTGTCTCCCCATGGCACGTCACCACGTACTAGCTGCCCCTCCACATGATCTCACGCCTCCTTGATGTTTGCTGGGGTCCTGTGCTGGGAAGGCCACTGACAACTTGAGTCAAGGTCAGTGACTCCTCCTGTTCCTGGTCTCCAAGGTCTTCTTGAGTTCTGGGCAGTCAGTCTTGATGTTCTCTGTAGCAGTCACATCTACCCTTGGCTTTGGCCAGGGGCACCAACTTATGGAGAGCCACTGTCCTGAGCCATCTCCCAGAATGGCCCCTTTCCACGTAAAAACTTCGCACCCCATGGTCAAAGCTGCATTATTCACAATGGCCAAAAAGTAGAAGCCATCCAGATGCCTATCATTGGACAAATGGATAAATAAAATCTACACCCACACAATGGAATAGCAGCCTGCCATAGCCAGGGAGGAAGCCCCAGCACGCTTCATTCAGCATGGGTGAGCCTTGCAAACATGATGCTCGGTGACAGAAACCATCACACAGAACACATGTATGATCCCACTTATGTGATGTGTCCAGAAGAAGCAAATCCATAGGGACAGAAAATAGATTGGTGGGTGCTCCCAGATGGGTGGAGTCATGTGTGTGCCATTACCTATAATACCACTGGTGACCTCCTGTCTCCTGTCACTCAGAAGTTGCCGTTACATGTTTAAGAACAGCTTCATTTGAGGTATACTTTACATTCTATATACTTCACTTGTTTTAAAAATACAGTTCAGTGATTCCAGTAAATTTATGGACTTGTACAGCCATCGCTACAATAGGAGTGAAAAGCAGTGCAAAAGGATCCCCCTGCCACCCCAGTGTCTGGCCAGCTCTTTTCCATTCTTGGTCCCTTTGTGGTTATCTCAGCCCCGCTTTCCCTGTCAGTTCTCTGGCTGTTGTGCTGACCTCATGCCCCAACCAACATCACCACCCATGGGTGCCACAGTGATTCCTGCAGTCAGTCACATCGAAGTGGTCTGGCCCCAGGGTTGTCCTGACTTGTTGGGACACAGCTAATGGAGCTGGTGGTGGGTGGGGTGGTGGAGAGCCTTAAATGCCTCCAACAACTGATCGTATGGCTTTGGTCAGCTTATCTAGGGTCAGAAACGGTGAGCTTTAACAATTTTGTCCTTACTTCTTGGAAGAAGCTTTGCTGAGCTCCCTCAGCTATTCCAGGAGCTTTGCTCAACACTTTTACATTTTTGACCCTCCCAAGAGTTCAGCAAGGTCGGGGGACAGGCCTCAGACAAAGGGCGTGAGACTGAGTACTAGGATGCCTTCTTGTCAGCTTGTGTGGGCCCAGGGCGCGGGTCCTGTGGCCCTTGGTCCAACGTGCTTCCCTCTCCACAACGCAGATGCCTCTGTTGCCCAAAGGGATGCCCCTGCTCCATGTGCATTTTCGGTTTAAAATGGCGAAGATATCTGATACGTCTGTTTCTCTCTGCTGCACTGCGACTGGTCAGGAGGGAGCCCTGGGCTTTCTGTCACCACTCTGTGTCAAGCATCTGTTTGACTTCCCTGGCCTGCTGCTGTTTAATCAGCGAGAGGCAGAAAGATTAAGCTGATTATGGACTTATTAATCTTGGTTCCTGCCCAGGCCACTACTTTTGGTATTCTGCTTTGTGGGTGATGTGGGAAGGAGGTGTTGACAGGACTGTGCCTGAGGGCACTCCTACTTACAGGGGATCAAATCAGCTCCCCAACAGGAGGTCTTCCGGGTTCCTGCAGTGCTCCTGGCTGCTTCCTGATTTATCTCAGTAGTCTCCTGGCCTCCAATTCCAGTGGGATCTCAGAACACATGGGCTCTTGGGTATGTGCCAGAACTGGCCTTCACTTGCCTGCTTCCTCAGTGACGGGGCCTGGTTGGACACTAGGGGGAGTTTTGAGTTCTTGGATAAATGATTTCCTGAGGGAAATACTTTAGGGACTTTTCCTGTCTCCAACTCCCACGTCTAATCCCCCCTCTTTCCTTCTAAATAATGGTAGCCAAACTCCCCGAGCTCTGTGGTTGCTGCGTTGTGCGGTGCTGCTCGTGCCGCGCCTTCTGTGCATCCCATCTGGTGGCTCCACCGTGGTCACTCCCTTTTTTCAGGCCATGCGCACGGAATCATAGCTGTTGCAGAAGAGCTTCTTGATCGGGTTCCTGTTTTGGGGTTCAGAAGGAGCATGAAGGGATTAGCAGCAGCAGACCCTGCATCTGTGCTGCCTCACAGGAAGGTGTCAGTGACCTGTCAAGCTGGAGACTCACTGTGGCCACTTCTTGGCCCCCAGGTGTCACCCCCACCCTGAGACCCCTCCCTGAGTCATGGTCATACTGTAGTGACTTCAGTTTTTTATGAGAAACTGAACTACACATCCCCAGTCTCTGAGGTTTTCTGAGGCCGTTAGCTTTGCTGGTGCTGGTGTGGTCCTGTGACCACACGACTTAGTTAGATGGATATTTAGTCAAACATTAGCTGGCAGCGTGGTTCGACAGTCGGAGGAGTGCGGGAGGAGCCGTCCACAGGGCCCAGGCTTGTGTGGAGAGCCCACAGGACCAAGAAGAAAGACTTGCAGAGCCCCCATGGCTTGTTTCCCGGGTCTATCCACCTGCAGGTTGCAAGGACAGAGGCTCGCTGGACTGCGTTAGCAATGAGAGTGTGGGAGTGGGGACACTTAGCCCGGATGCTAGCGACAGAGGCCCAGGCAGCAGAGATGGAGTCCAGGTGGAATTCAGGAACTGAATGCGGGTCCTTGGGTTCTGAGTTTGGGGTGTGGCAACACCAGCGACTCATAGATCTCCCTGTGGAGCTTATCTCACTCCTTGTCTCCTTGATCGTGCCCATTGCCACCAGTCACTCATCTCACCCAGCAATGTGTCCTTTCTCCTTTTTTCTTAGTTGGTGACAGCTACCTCCCCTTCTTTCTGGCTTTCTCTGGGTTCTGCTCTAGCTACTCAGTTATATTTTGCATGTGTGTATGCTCTGTGTGGTATCCTACCAGTTCTTCATCTGCCAGTGGGCCAGGCCTCACCTTTCAGACATCAGTTGTGGCCCTGCTGAGGGACCTGAGGCTCCACATGCCCCAGGTGTAGGTGGGTGAGTGCTTCCCGGGTGATAGGTGCACTTCTGATTGTTCCAGGAGGGGCACAGTGTCCCATGTCTAGGGGTCCTGGTTTAAACACTTGGTAAAGATAGCACCACCCCATGCTCCTTCATGTTGAGTTGGCAGAGTGGGCAATCCTCCGACCACATGAATATCCTGTTCTGTTTACCCAGCAACCACCATCTTTGATGCTCCTGCCCTGAGTTGTTAGAACATTGGGATTATGAAATAGCCATTTTCTTTTCTCTGTTGATTCTTTTTCTCTTCCCTTCCTTCTGTTCCCTACCTTTTTGAACATCATTGCAGACTCATTTGTGGGGAAGGGGGTTGTTTTTATAATTCAGTGTGTGTTAATTCTTCATTTACTATCTACTTTAGGCTCAAATTATGACCAAGAGTAGCCACTTCAGATCACCTTCTGGGTCCTATTGAAACCGCCCCCCTAGTCTGCTAGTGTTTTCTTGTCTGGTACAAGACACCTTTGGTCTGCCCCCAACCAGCACCCTTCTCATAACCCATCTGTGGATTTTTGAAATTAGTGTGTACAGGGGTCTTCTGGCTGCCCATTTGTGAGCAGACTCGAGGCCACGGCTTGAACCCCTTCCATGCCACCACTCACCAGTCATCATTGCCTTTTTTTGATTAAAAAAAATTTTTCAAAAAGGCCTCCCTGGTGGTGTAAAGGGTTAAGTCTCAGCACTATCAGCAGCCGCTGGCCAAGGAGGGGACACACATGGCTCAGCAGACCTCTCCTGCTGTGCCCGCTGCTCCCCTCAGCTGTGTATTTCAGTCAATCTGCCTGTTATGCTCCCTGCTCTGTCTCTGGTAAATCCTCTCACCCCCCCACACCTCTGGCCTGTACCCCCAAGTTCTTGTATGCGTAAATAAGTAAGATAAATCTTTTAAAAAAATTTTTTTCTTTTTTCCTCAGAAACACCTGTATTTTTTAAATGTCACTATTTCTGATTTGAACCCCTTCCATGCTACCACTCACCAGTCATCTTTCTGGCCCTTAAACTCACTCTGCTCCCTCACATGTAGTTGATTGCACTCAGTGTCTAACCTTTGATATCAGAAATTTCAATGTGATGTTGACCTACAAACAGCATTATGCTGAGCCTTAACTCAGAGAAATCCAGGGTCACCCCACTGCTTGCCCCCCGTCGCAGCTGGACTGTGTGCTGCAGGTTCTGTGGTGCTGCCTGGGACTGAGGGCCATGTTGTGACTAGTATGTGCATGCATACATGTGTATGCATGTAGTCGTGTGTGTGCGCGCATGCACAAATGTACAGCACCGGTAGACTCAGCTATTGCCTCTGCTGTTGAGTGTTTCTGTAAAAGCTGACTTGCTGTGACTTCCATGACGCAGAGTGTCTACTGGGGATAATTCTGAAGGAAACTCTCTCCCTCCTTCCAGCGATTCAGCCTCCATAGGAAATCGCTGAATTGCATCATTTCGTGCAATCCACCTGACAACACAAACTGTAACCTATTAGAATCATCCCCCCTGCTCTTGCCAAGTCTGCTCTCCTGGCGGGCTGGGGGCTCCTCTCCAGGGGCGCTCTGGTTCCTGGGGCTAATGCTTGTGCTCCCAGAAAGCTGAGTGCCCTCTGGTGGCCGCTGGGTGGAGCTCCTTGAACATGCCTGTTCTTGGAGGCGCAAAAGGGGATTCAACCCTGGGAAGTATTTCTGAACCACGGTATCCTGCTTCTACTTAACTCTCAGTTTTACGGCATCTGGACGTTAGCATAGGTCATAGGTCCATGGAATGCTAGTGGGTGACGGGCTGTGAGAGCTCAGGATGGGTGCCCTTTCTTCTTGGAGCAATTATTATTTACATATAAGCAATATAAATATATATTATAAGCGGTTACTACTAGACCTACTTTACACATAGTGCACAAACTTGAAGTGTCTGGTTGAAGTATGATAGGTGTAAACTGACACCACAATCAAGATGCTGGACATTCCCACCTTACTGGAAAGTTCTATATACCCCCCCTATTCTATTTCTGACCCGCTCTGTCACTATGATTGTCTTCCAGGTCCCACCAGGTCGCAGTCCTCTGGACTGCCGGGTGGCACCACTGCAGTTTCTGTACCTTGTTGCCAAGGAACACCTGGGTCTCCAGCTGGGCTCTTGTGGAAAATGCTGCGTGCAGCTGTGCGCACGTTTTCATTTCTCCTGGGTAATGCTAAGGAGTGGGACAGCCGGCACAGAGGGAGTGCATCTAATTTTGTAAGTGACCACCAGATGGCCGCCCCTAACACACCCCCTTCCCTGTGTGCAGAAGCTTTGTTCAGGAAGGTTTTCCTGGAAACTGAGTTGTCAGGCGATGACAGGTGGGCAGGAGGCCTGGCCCCGAGCATCCAGCACCCTGGCCACCTTGTCTGCAGACAGGATGCGCAGAAGCAGGGCTTACACGATGCCCAAAGGCCCAGAGCCAGGCCAGGCAAAGCTGGTTGAAAGCCAGAATTCTTTCTGCCTTGGACTTCAGTGTTTGTCAGGCCGATACCAGAATGAGCCTTTGTGGCCTGAGGCAGCCCACAAAGCAGCTGTGATAAGTAAGTTCACAAATACCACGAGCACTTCCTCTGGACTTCGCAGTGCACACAGCAATGGGAGTGTTGCCACTTGCTTGTGTCTTTTGTGATGTCTCCATCCTTGTCCTTCTTCACTTAGACTCACATCTTGGCCCCTGAACCCTGACCTATATGATAGGGAGGGCCTGTGACCTAAAGTGGGGCCCTGGTTCTACAGTTATCCCCTCCAAAAATAGAAGTCCCTTTGGGGGCCACTACCATCAAGCCTTATGAGGACCTGGAGGTACAGGGGTAGGGATTTCCTCCTCTAGGACCCTCAGCAGGTATCCCCCTAGGGCTTCAGTGCTCCCACACACCCCAGGGCTGGAAGCGTCCCTAAGGGTCCCACATGACTGTTCATAGGCTGGAATGCCTGCAAGGGATGGCAAGGGTCCGAGTCCACGCTCTGGCCGAGGTTAGGGTGTGCTGCGGGCAGTCCCTCGACTTTGAGCTTCATTTGTCTCCATGGAGACCAGTTGGCTCTTCCCACATCTCAGCATAGTTAGGAGTGCTGTTCTGCTCAGGCTCAGGCTGTTCTGCTCTTAGGAGCATTGGAACACGTAGCTCATCTCGTTCCCACAACTCCCCTTGCCTCCCAGAGCCCCTGGCATGCTCGGTGTCCTCTGAAGACTAGGGTTTGCCCCTGAGGCACCCATGCACTTTCTAGGACATACGGGCATTCTCCAGTGAGGAAGCACATAAGTGCCCTTGTGCTGCCCTGGGCACGAAGGTGCGACACACTGATTGAAACGATGGTCCCACCCCCTTGCGAGGCTCCCATTCTTGCAGTGCGCCGGCATTACCACCACTGCCCAGCCCCCGTGCAGAAGCAGGTGCAGAATGTTTTCTTTTTTCTTTATTTAAAGAAATATCCGTGCCGTGATTGGCCCAGCAGGCTGCTTGGGCGGGTGGGGAGTGGACCTGGAGGAGTAAGTGACCCTGATCCTGGGCTGACCAAACCTGACAGCATCTCATCCAGGTGGTGCACCCACCGTGCCACCCACCACCTGAGCCCGGTGGTGGCGCCCCACAGGTATGTGGGCACCCCCTTGGGCTTCTCCAGGGGTGGCACTTGCTTCTCAGCACCAAGCGCTGCTCCTGCTGCAGGCCCCAGCCACCACCACTGCCAACGACACCAGGACCTGCAGCGCAGCGAGTGGCCTTGTGGGAGGGGCGCTTTTCTGCTGCTCCACGTGCCACCTTTTTGGTTCTTCAGAGGTTGTCTGCAGTGTCTGTCTTTCGTACCATGTGACCTGGATTTATCCATGTGTGGAAGAAGCCTTGAGAAGGTAGGACATGGGTGAGGGTTCATGTCCAGAATGGCCCAGAAAACTTCAAATCAAAACTAAAAGCAGGCAGAGCACCTGAAGAGCACTACAGAGAGCAGACATACAAGTGGCCACAGATCATTGGAAAGGGCCTTGACCTCATGACCACTGGGAAACATTCTCCCTCAACAGGTCCCCTGATTTGGCAAAAGTCCTAACAGACTAACAATGCCAGGAGTCGGTGAAGATGCAGGTCAGCAGGAGCTCTGCGGACACACAGCATGTCACATGTAGTTTGGGGTATGTGCCAAGGTTGAAGGTGGGTGCCCTGCGACCCTTCAGCTCTGCACCTAGGAGAGCCCCCTCATATCAGCCTAAATGCCATCAGCAGCAGACGCGACAGCTTGTGAGTACACTGGGCAAAGCGAGTGGTAGGGGAAAGTGAGCTGCATCCCGGGGACACTCATTAGATGTAAAGGGAGCGAACGTCGTGAGCTGACAGCGTGCTGACCTGGCTTGTGCAGCTCAGCTGCCCCCACGTCATCCTCACAGACTGCCGGTTTCTAGAGACATCGTTTCTGAACCCAGAATACCTGTGCTGTTTGGGAGGACATCTTGTTGGAGGAACCATTGCCTTCTTTGGCTGGCTGGGCTCCCTTGGGAAGGCAGTGTGGGCATCAGCTTCTGCATCAGCTTCTCAGGACCTTGAGAAACCAGAGGCGCCTAGGGGCGGTCAAGCAAGATGCAGACTGGGTGGATCTGTGGGTATCATAGTGGCACGAGATTAAAGGAGCCCAGAAAGGAGAGTGCACCTGCCGTTGCTTCCTGGCTCCACCCACGTTAGCTGAGTCACTGGCGCAGTCGGTCCCAGTCAGCCCTCACCTGTGCATAATAACCTAGAACCTTCTTCCTGGGGTGGTTGTCAGTGCTAACGTGCAGCTGCTGCTGCTTCTGCGCTAACAGGAGCATCTCTGTGAGTCTTTAAAAGCACTGAGTGTGGAAGGTGGGTCTCCTCTCTGGAGACCGTATAAGCAGGTGGAAACTAGAAAGGGGCAACGTGGTTCCGGGCCAGGGAGACCAGGAGTTTGCGCCTGGGACTGATGATGGTGGCCTCAGAGAAGTTCCCAACCTAATGAGAAATTATGTAATTCCTGTGTTTGCCAGTTGTGCAGTGGGCAGAGAACCTCCCCAGCACTCCAGTCTTACTTTGTTAGTTTCTACTTCATACACACAGATAGTCCTTGATAGAAAATCAAAAAAACAGTGAAGATTCTCTATATCAGAAAACCTTACCTTAAACTGCACAGCAAGTGAAATTTAGTCCTGACCTTGCTGACCAAAGCACAGGTGGCATCGTGAAAAAGGTCAAAAAGCAGGCACTCAACAAATGCTTTCTTAATTCATCTCAGTGCTCAAGAAGACAGGGCAAACTCATACAAATTCCTTGGCCTGCATGTCTTTTATTAATATAAAATGGGTATGTTCAGACTGTTTCATTCCTATTCTTAGCCATTTCTCCATTTTTGGAATACTTACTGTGAGCAAAATGATGTTAACAATTTGGTGAGATGGGCCCCTTTTGCAAGGGGTGAGGGGGCAGACAAATGGCTCCCACAGTTGCTGAGAGCCAGAGCAGAGGTGCTGAAGCAATCAGGATACCCGATGGAAGACTGGGGTGTGGCCAGTAATTTTTTAATGACACCTGGGGAGTTGTGAGGCCTGTTCTCTTGCTTACCTCTGTGGCGAATTTAGGCAAGCATCCAAGTTCATTACTTAGGAACTGCTGTTAGGTCTGGCACCGCCGCAGAACCACATGCATGGAACTGCTTGTGACTAATGATAACTAGTTAGCAGTGAGCTGTACCTAGTAAAGGGGAGTGCTAGGAATGTTGAGGTTTGTGTTACATGGGGAAATGCCAAAGTGATGGTACTTTCTGTGCTGTTTTCTGATATAATCCACATCTCTGGGGATATACATTTTAAGAATCAGAAATTGGCTAGCAAGTGCCAAATAACATAATAGCCTTCATATGTGTGGGTTTTTTCTTCATCAGTTTCTTCTTTCTCATCTTTATAGAACTTCAAGCAAACAGGTACAGCCACTGGGGTGAATTTTACAAATTGGAACTGAGAAAGTCCCCAAATTTTCCAGTTGATTTTAAATTGAAGAACTTAAAAAAAATAAATAAAATAAATAAATTGAAGAACTTGACTTGTAAATTTAACTTATTCCTGGTTTAGCCTTTGCTAAGTGCTTTTCTAAGTGAATGAACATTGGCTGATTTCTCGCTCTGTCTGCCACACTTAGCAATAAATCCAGTTTCTTACAGTAGATTTTATAGCCTTCCTGAAGTAAACCCAAGAATAAACTAAAAATAATGAAGCACGCCAAGGTAGACGAGTTTTTCTGGATTAACAAAAATATCATTCGTTTTTAGATTATAATTGTCAAGTTTTGATAGCAAAGTGAATGATTTTGAAAATCTTAAGTACTGGTAACTTGGGATTTCATCTGAAGAGTTATCATAGGATTGAGTTCACTATCTGCCTTGACTTTTTCCAAGTAGTTCATTCTTGGAGTAGCCCAAAATTCTTTCTATTTTCTAGCAACGTGGCAGTAGTATTGGGACTTAAACATACTGGAGAATTCAGATATGCAAGATACAGTGAAGGTGAATTAGCACAAGCATGAGCCGATGAAGTGGGGAAAGCAGATCTGTAGCCGTTGGTGCAGTGCAGCAGTGGGTTAGAGGCAAGCGTCTGACTCAGAGACAGGCCTGTGCCAGCAGTGTCCCTGGGCCCTCACTCCCCCGGCAGGGGGCAAGGGAGGTCAGGATGGGGGTGGACAGAGAAATGCATGGCTGCCCTGCTGTGACTCTGCCAGGAACTAGCCAGTTTGCAACCAAACTACTGAGAAATTGAAAAGAAAACAGAAGTGCTTTTAGGTCACCCCCTGTTTGGGGAAGGCCAGCTCTGGTGAGGACCTGCCTCTCAGACCTGTGCTGTCAGGGTTAACCCCTTCCTAGGAGTTCTTTGTCTTCCAATGAAAAGTGTAAACAAGGCAAAGTGCCTTTTGTTCTAAACAAGGACACCAACACCACAAATCAGCCTCTCACCTGTATCCCGTTTCCCCTGACTGTGGCCCTGACTTCCTGATCCAGAGCCTGCTAGCTGCTTGGTGGACCTTGGCTTGACCTTGGCCCCTGGGCCTGCTAGATAGAAAAGAACTACAGACTGTTAACACAGCTGCCAACACCAGGGTGTCCAAAGGGAGTCAGGGACACAGGCCCCTGGCACAGTCTGTGTTGAACAGACCAGTGGCAGAGAGGTCGCTGTGCCTTTAAGTAGAAATAGCACATTCACCGAAGGAAGCAGCCTGGAAACTTTTCTAGATCAGTCTGGTTTTTTGGCAAGGAAGCAGAGGCTCCACAGAACCTGTTCAGGGTTTTGCAGCTGAAAGGGTGGATGGGTTCAGAGCCTCGGTGGTCAGTGTACTGCCCGGGCTGACTCCGTCTTCTCCGCTGGAGGGGCGTGCATGTAGCAGGATAATGGCTAACTTTCCCAAGGGACTGGGACAAACAGTTGATTTCCCCACAAAGACTGCCCAGACTGGGGCCCACATACTTGTATGTTACAGAATGCCAGTGGGCTGCTGTAGCATCCAGAATCACAAGCATCTTTCTTCAGAAAATCACCCTATCGCACTTCAGGTCAGGGTTGGCCACCAAATGAATTTGCTGCAAACTTAAAAAAAAAAAAAAAAACTCTTCTAGAGGGCTGTGACCTATAATGTAATCATAAAAGATTTGGTGGACATGAGTGGAAGGGGGAGGGGTGCCTGCTAGTTCAGCATTCATAAGTAAGCGTTCATAGACTGGGGAGCTAAAGGACGGTCCCTCTGTGCTGGGCAGATGCCTGGTGGATGGAAGGACCCCACGCCCACCACACTCCTGACAGCCAACATCCATGTGCAGCTGCTTCGAGTTCAGCCACTCGGTGGTTACCGCGCAACATCAGCTAGTGGGGACCCATAGATCCTGTGCCCCATCCCCATGGCCACTCCTCCTTGGGCACCTGTCAGCTTTGTGTTCAGTTGGGAGGACTAACGGCATATTTCCTCACTCAGTTTATTTATATTCTTTAGTTCTGCACACACTTTGGGGGTTGATGTGTAAGGACAGAGCTGTACTGGAACAGCAGCTGATGTGTGACGGCAGGAAGGAGAGACCCAGCGCTGCCGGACTGTTCCTGTACACCAGCTGCACCTCCCACCTGTCCGTCCTCTGAGGGCTTTAATAACACCCCGTGTGACACCCGCCTACAGCTCAACACCAAATGTGACTCTTCAGCCACAGAGTCCATCCACGCAGTCTGACGTGTTCTTTTGTATTGTTTCCTTCATTTAATACTTTGTGATTTTTCTATCAAATACCTCTTTATAAACAAAAGGGGGAAAATCAAGTATTTTAACATTACAAAGTATAAATACTGGCTTTAGATTTCCATCACTTCATTTAGAAAGCTCATGTCCAGGAGGCTTCAGGTAATGGCTGTCGGGGGCTTGGACTGAGGGTGAGTCTCGAGAAGCGGAAAGGTGGGTGTGGCCGACCTTCAACCAGGCACCTGGCGCTTCAGACAACACACCTGGGACCTTAAATAGGCCGTCTTTAAAAACCCAGAAAGCACTGAGAAGGCACCTCGCGCCACTCAGGCCTTGCTCAGCACATCTCGACACGTGGCAGAGCACACGGGTGACCAAGTGCTTGTACTTGGTTGAACTGCCGGTCGCCTCGCCTCTTAGGACATGAGACCGGGAGGGAAGGACGGCTCAGCGCGGTCACTGCAGACTGCACCTAAGTCAGCCGCAGGACTGACCTCCCCTCCCACATAGCAGGGAGACTTGTACTTAGGACTGGCGTGGGTTGGCTGTTTATGCCATCACCTGCTGCACCCCTGCTTGGTCTGGGGGGCAGTGCCGGTGCCCACAGTGCATCTTCTTTATCAGCCGCCGGAGCTTGCTGGGGAAGTTCCTGTTGATGTAGCGGTAAAGGAGGGGCGTCACAGAGCTACTGGAGAAGGCCAAGAACTTGGACAGATCCTTAGTGAAGAGCAGTATCCCCAGGTAGTGCCCGTCCACAGGCTTCCCCCGGGAGGCAAGCAGTGTATGCCCCAGGAGGCTCAGGTAGTGGGGTGTCCAGAGCCCAAAATGAGTGCACACGGTAGCCACCAGAAGCCTGTGCACTGAGGGGTCCAGCCGCCCCGAGTCCCGGTCGAGGGGCGTGTCCTCCTTCCGCAGTCTTGAGATGAGCACCAGTGCATAGAGCACGGCCAGGGCGGGCACCAGGTACCCGATGAACACCAGGATGGCGTCAGCGGCCTCTGTGTCCTGCATCTTGGTGCACTCAACCATCCTTGCTGCCACGTGGCTGCAGATGTAGAAGAGCAGGGAGGAGAAGCTGGTCAGCAGGGCCCCTCCCCAGACAAAGCCACACACATGCCTGGTGTTGTAGACACTGGACATGTAGGTACGTGGCAGAGCCCGCTCGATGTAGTAATCCAGGCTGAGCAGGGCGGTGGAGTACATGGTCACCAGTGAGGAGACGTTAAACAGCACCAGCAGCGTCACATGTGCCTCGCTGCTGAGGCCCCACAGGGCCCACCTAGAGGCGGTGGGACCCAGCAGGTACGCAGGGGCCAGGGCACTAAGGACCAGACCTGCCACGGCCATGTTCACAAAGTAGACGTCAGGCATGGTCATGCTGCCCTTGTCACACAGGTTGACCAGCACCAGCAGGGCATTGTAGCTCAGGCCGACCGGGAATCCAACCACCAGGTAGAGCAGGGAGAGGATGGACAGGACCAGGTGGAAGTGCTGACAGACGAGCTGGTCCTCGCCCCTGCCTGTGCCATTGAGTGGGCCACAGCTCCACATGGCGGGGCGGGCAGGCTGCGCCAGGCTCAGCAGGCTGTGGGGAAGAGCAATGAAAGTCAGTTCCCTAGAACCCCAGTTGGCCTGCGAATTGCTGAGACATGCATGGGGTGGTACGGGAAGAACACCCAGCTCCTGGCACTGTGCGGGGACAGCCAGAACTATCGGCCTTTCAGTTAAAGACCCTGTCCTGCGTGGGCGCTCTCTGAGCGTGAAGTTATCATTTCAGGAGGACGTCCTTAAGCGACAAGCATTGTGCCTGGAGGCCCGCGGCGCTGCAGTGTGTGCCACAACCCTGCCTGCACACACTGCTGACTTCCTGCACCTGCCTGGCCCTTGCTGGCATTCGTGGGCATCAGATACCCTCTGCCCTGCCCGTCACCCTTGTGTCTGGTGGCCAGAAACAGTCCTATCTCATGCTGCCTGGGTGGCACCAGACGCTGCAGCCACCAGCCCCGTGAGCACAGCCCCGAAAATACACAAGTGTGTGCACACAAGGAAGGACACAGACCTTTGTGTATGGGACTGAGCCACACTCGGGGAGTGGATGGTGGAAAGCTAGGGTGGCTGAGTACCCACTTCTGAAGAACAGCCACACTGCTTTGGCAAGTCAGTGACACTCGGGATTGGAGGCCAGAGGTGGGGCCCAGAAGTGTGTGAGGCTCTCACGGCCACGACATGCGGTGCTTCGCTCCTCGTGGACTCTCACAGGGCCCACGCAATGTTAGGTAAAAGTGAAGCTGGGGCTTCCTGGGGCAGGTGCTGGTGGTGGGCACTGACCCTGCTAGATGCCAGCGGACATGGAGAGCTCAGGGCACTGAGGCAGGAGTGGGCAGTAAGCTTTGGCTTGCCCCTCCCCCTTATGGGGTGCCCTAGCCAGGGACAAAGTGGCCTGTTTGTTCTAGTGCAGGACGCCAGGTACCTGGCCAGTCATTAAGCAGGAGAATGGCAACTGGCTGCTGGAGGTGACAGAAAGGACATTCTTCAGAAATGTCAAAATTCTTCAGAGGAAGACCTACATTCAGAATGCAGTTTGGCACAGCCAAACCTGCTCTTGGAATAGGAAGTCTTCTCAGGCAAATACATGCTTCCCAGACTTAGGGACCCAGCAGTGAACAAGGCCCACTGATGTTGGTGAGGTACCCTCCGAAGGAGCGTACACAGCCCCACAGCTGTGAGCCTGGCGTGAGCAAGAGGGGGTTCTGGCACCAAGGGGCATGCCCCAGCATGGGGACTGGTGGACAAAAGGAGGAGCCACAGACTCAGGCAGCTGCAGACACTCACAACAGGAGTGTCTCCTTGTCTGTCCTCAGCATCAGACCACAATGGAGGGGTGGGTGATGCCCACACACCTGTTTGAGTACACACAGGTGGACACTGAGTTTGTGGGAATGTTTTGCAATCGTAAGGAAGCCACCCAGCAGGCTTGATGACAAATGTCATGTGGTAGCAAGGGTGACTGGAGTTAGGTGGCGCTGAGCGGAGGTACTGGCCGCCTCTGCCACCCACATGTCCTAGTTATGTCACTTTCAGAAGTGTTTGCTCTCCTCCAAAGCAAGACAGAAGTCCATGGCGCTAGACTGCTGCCCTCAACCTCTGGCCCTGGGCTTGGGATCCACATGGGGTGCCAGGCAGACCACACAGTCTCTGTGGGCCAGATTCGGTCAGAGAGGTGTGAACACTGGGCAGGCCCCATTTGATCGCGAGAGCTACGGTCGTTCCCTAGCGCCACTCCCGTTGAGCCAAGGTTTCCCTTGAGCCAAGGATTCCCTTTCGCGTCACCTTCCAGCTGATTAGACAGCAGTTCCCTTCCAGCCCCGCTGGCCTTGGCCTCCTGAGCACAAGGAGCCGCACAGTGCTGAAGAGCAGCCTCCTCCCTGGTGTGCTCCTTTCCTGCTCAAGGCCCCTGCCTGCTGGGCTGGCTCTGGTGGTACAGGGGGCAGTGAGCCAGAGCCCACCTGGGCAAACTCATCTGACAGGCTTCCTAAGACTAGAAGTCTTGTGGCCTCTGTGGAAATTTCTCCACCAGGGGCACCCGGTCCTTGCCATGCCCGCCTCTGCTGCTGTGGGGTCACCCCATTCATCATGTCCAAGACCTCTGGGGTCTACCCAGGACAGACCCACCTCATCCTATTTTCAAGCACTCTTCCTCAGATGGGGACAAGGCATGGGTGCAGCACTCCTGAAAGAGGGCCCCCTGCCTGCCTTATGGCAGGGGCCGCCTTCTGTGGGTACTTCCCACAGGAAGAGCCACGAGCCGCCAGAGTTTGCCATGGCCCAAGAGGACTCACTCAGTCTGACAGATGCAGCTGAGGACCTGGTTCTTGTGCTCTGGGGCTGGGGCAGGTGGTATGCCCTGTGGACCAGATCCTCTCTGCCAGGCCTCTCCCCATCATGATCTGCCCTTGGTCTGGTTCCAGCATACACTGGCAGTGCCAGCCCCCAGCTCTTCACCTTTACTCCACACCCCCATTTCTTTATGCCCTGGACACCACCACGTCTATGTCAGCACTGCAGGGCAGGGGCCCTGGGGAGGGTCTGTGTGGTTCCTGGAGACCCCGGTCTCCTTATCAGCGGTGGTGCAGGTAGGCTCAGCGCCCAGCGTGGAGAGGCGCACCTCTTGTTTTCCCGTAGTAAATTACTCACAGGGCTTCTGCCTCTTGGCAGGCGCAGCGGCCCCTCCCTATCTCTGTTGACAGCGTTTCAAGAAGTGAGAGGTCATGCCTGGATGGCCACACCGTGGAGCACCGCACTACTGCCCTGCCCTCTTGGGTTAGGGAAGGCCTCGGGTGCCCTTCTGGGCATGACAACACGTTCCCTCTGCCGTTCTACGCCCTGTCCCCACGGCAGTGTCCAGGGTCCACATGGCTGCCCCTCACAGTCAGGCACAGGGGAACTGTATTTTCCTGGAGGATCTAAACCAAACAGACATTTGTCTCAGAAACCAAGGATGAAATAGTTGACCCTCACTGAGCGCCCCATAGAGAATTCCTCGTGGCTGTCATGGCAGCATGGACACAGGAAGCTCTGAAGGAACAGCGATGGTCAAGGGAGGGCTCAGAAGCGAAACCAACAAGAGCAGGTCTAGGTGCATTAGCAGTAAGTAAAGGAGCGACCTGCCTGTGCACCCTGCGCCCAGCGGGGCCTGGCTCTGCTCAAGGCCCCTGCCCTGTGTGGCATGTTCCCAACTGAGCCCAGGGCTGGAACTGTGGATGCCCCGCTCCGGGGAGCCAGCCAGGCTCAGAATGCCTCGATTCTCTGGAAACCACCATGTGGAACAGAATCTGTTTAGAATTTCCTGGATGCATTCATGTGCCTGGCTCCTCGTCAGAGAGTAGCTCTGAGGGAACGTGCGTGTAAGCTGCCCAGACTTGCAGGAGGGAAGACGTAACTGATGGTGCTGGCTTCCAGGTGAAAACGCACTGAAGCAACTTAAAAAGAGAATCTGCCATATAAACTTTAAAATTTTGCAGTTTTCTTATCAAGTGTAAAGATAATTTTGATTTCAAATGCAGATAAGTTAAACGATAACTAGTTTACACTTGCTCTCATTTCGTTTTGCTTTTTTTGTTCCATGTTCTCCCTGGGAGGCACCTGGTGCCACCAAGAATTGCTTAGAGAGCTCAGGGAAAATGACTACTGAGATGAACAGCTTTTACAAACACAGGTGTCTGGCATTTTCTAAAGTTCCACAAAGTTGAAATCTTTTTTCTTTGTGGAAATGAGGGGGAGAGGTGTGGATGAAAAGAGACACCAGGGCAGGGGCAGGGGGCCACCTGTCAAAATACCCAGCAAAGCGACATCCTATCCCGTCCTCTCCAGGCCTCTACCTGCTTTTCCGTATCTGCTATAGCCGTGGCCTGACACCCCCCAGGTCAGCCCCTAAACCTGTCTTCCTGGTTGAAAGGGACTCTGGGAGCTGGCTGCCTACAGCCGAGGGCATGATGGCGGCCAGGGCTGCAGGGCCCCCCGCCTTCCTTCAGTCAGTTCCCTGCACCCGCCCCACTTCCCTCTGTGCACTTCCATTTTTTTTCAAGTCAAGGAACCGAGACTTCCTGTCTGGCTGTTTGGGGAAAAGGGATGGGCCTGAGAACAATAGTTTGGCTTCTCTCTCCACACAAGCCTCAGGCCTGGCTGGCCCATCTTTCCAGTTAGCTGAGCTAACTGGAAACTTCCTTCATGAGAAAGAGGAACTTGGAATACAAATGGTGAGGCCAACAAGGGTTCTGGGAAGGGCTTCTCTGCCTTTCTTTCTGTCTCTACAGACAGGAGAGAAGGAGAAGATAGGCGCCTGACCCTTTCTCTTGAGTGTCGATCAGCCGATGCTTAGAGCCCACCACGTCCTGCTATTTTCATTTGGAAAGCTGCCACCTTTCCTCAAAGAGCAGATTTCATCATCTCACTTCCGGGGGCCCAGTCACTTGCTGCAGTGCCCTCAATTGAGGGGTTGGGACAGTGAGGACCACAGTCGGACTCTGCAGGCTGGCAGGCTGGCACCACGTCATGAGCCTGGACACCCCCGGCAGAGCCACCTAGGCAGAGCCACCCACCCTGCCTTACCACGCTGCCCCCCTCTTCCAGCCCAGTGGCAGCCTCCTCACCTGGTCTGCCCTTCCTGCTCACTCCCGACCTCCCCGACCAGCCTCCAGGCTGCTCTCCCTCCCCTCACTGCCCAGCTGCCACTCCCAGGCCCACCTGTGGGCAGACCCTGACTGGTTTGGCCACCTTCCCAGTCTTATCACTGCCTCTCCTACCCTCCAAAACCCTCCCCAAAGGTTCCTCCGGATTTACACCCACAGCAGTTTCTGCCCCAGGTCCCAGTCTTCCCCCAGTGATGGCGTTTCCACAACTGCTACTCACTTGGCCTTCAAAGGCCCTTCATCAGACAAGGTCAGGTCCTCATCTCCTGCTCCACCACAGGCCTGCACCCCAGACCCCTTCATGTCCCATGGACTCCCACCCCTGCCAGCCCTGTTTCTGCCCATGAATCTCTCTCCTGCATGGTCGGGGTGCCTGCCTATTCCCTGGACAGGTTTTCTGAGCTGGGGCCCCTTCCCGACGTTACTGCAGGGTACCAAGGAGCACATGAGTGTGTGCTGACTTGGGGTGCACATCTTCCCAGACTTGCTTCCCTCCCTGCCCCTCCAGATTCCTGTAGGAGAGAAACTTACTCACCCTCAGGCTTCTGGCTAAAATGCAGTTCGTGGTTTTTTCTCTTCTAGACTGTGTACTCTGGCGAGCACCAGCTGCAAATTAGCCTTGGCCCACAGAGCCAAAGTACCTAGGTATGCAGATGCAGTAGCACCTGCTTTGCAATAAAGGCAGTGGCAGGCCAAGCCCTGCCAAGCCCTGACCATCTACTCAGTTGAGAGCGGGGACAAGCCCCAACTGCCAGCCCAACTGGGAGCAAGCCAAGGGCAGGATCTGATACCTTGTCCCAAGCCAGGTGGGGCGTCAGGGCTACCCCCACAAGGCCAGCCTCTTTCTGTCAGGCTCTGGATGTCTCTGTTGGGAAAGGAGAGAAGTAGCTGTCCAGGCCAGAGGGCCACACATGTGCCTTAGATTGCCCAAGATGGTTCTAGTTTTAATGCTGTTGTTTCAATAAAAGCATTCACTCGTGATCTAAAGTTAACTTGCATGCCTCTCTTTCCAAGAGTGATTGTTTTCTTATTATACTCCTAAAGAGCCCCTCTCCTTCTTGGTCCAGGGGTGCTGGTGTGGAACTGATCTTGTCAGAATGGAGCATCGAGGCCTGACAGCTTCAGGTTCCAGGCCTGAGGGGCTTGCAGAGGCTGGGGGTGGGGGGGGTGGGGGAGGAGGAGAGCAGGTGAGTGGATTCACTGCCTTGGGCATAGAGACAGGTCTTAGTATGCGAGCAGGCCCAGGACACTGGGAGTTGGCACACTGAGCCCAGTGAACACCTTTGCTTCTTGGAGTGTTGGCTCCCGAAAATTAAGCAGTCACTTGGGTTTCTCTCTTTCTCCAGGCTTGACTATGTGTGTGCACATCACAGAGAGGGCACCCTTTAGAGAGGCCCAGGAAGACAGGGCTGGCATCCTGATGGACCAGGCTTACCCCTGCCCTGAGGTTTGGAGGGATGTCTTCGTAAACGTGATGGAAAAGTGCACAGGCCTCCCTGCACGTGCTGCTTCTGGGGCTCCGGGGCCAGGGAGCCTTTAGAAGAATCAGCGCTGTGGTTATTTCCTTTGCCGTGTGGAGGCGTCACCTCCGGGACCCCAGTAGTCTGGTCTTTTAGAGGAAAGCTTGGCTGACGTTCCTGAGGCCAGACTCCATGCTCAGAAAGCAGGTTCCTACGTGTTGCCCTTGGTGCTTCTGCATTGCCTGCCGTCCGGGCAGCCTCGGCCCACTGCATCAGGGCGTGAGGGTGTAGCAGCCACTGCCCAGAGTGCTGGAAGAGGCTGAATGAGTGCTGCTCAGGCTCAGGAGAGGCCTTAGGAGGTCTGTTTCTCTGCACCCCCTCTGGGAGGTCCTAGGGAATGGAACCCTTTTGGGGTTCCCTGTCTCAGTCCAGTTTCAAAGGACTTAGTTCTTCCCAGGGCCCTCTCTTTTCTTGGATCTTCACCTGGATGGCAGTCACGCATCACAAGTGTTCCAGTGCAGAAACGCATGTTTTCTTTTTCTATTTCCGTCAGAGACCCCGTCTGAGCACCAGTCACTTCCCAAGATTCTCTTGTATAATCTCCCAGTTACCCACCCTACCTCCTGGTCAAACAGGTGTACCTCCCTCTTCTTGGCTCCCTCCATCTGTGCTGGGCCAGGAGGCTCCTTGGCACATGGGTGCTGAAGAGCTGTCTGCTCCAAGCTCAGAGTGTGGAGAAGGTAGAGAAACCGAAGGATGTCTGACTCCCACAGCTCTTGGCACCAATTCAGGAGGCTCTTTGGCACAGGCCTGGGCACCCTCTGGGCAGCTCTCCCTGCTGCTTGGGAATACCTGGAGGCCCCCTCCCAGCTTGGATGGTCCTTGAGCAAGTGCTGTGGCGTTCTCTGGTTTCTTCCTTATGAGAACTGAGCATGCCAGTCCTTAGGACTCACCCTCAGACAGCTGAGAGGCCTTGACCAGCATGCCTGGACCACGTTTGCCAGCTGAGGAGTCCCCCCCAGGTCCAAGAGCAGGTGCAGGCCTGAGGGAAGCATAGGCTGGGTGGGACATGTTCTCATACAGTGGCTGCAGGGACTGGGGGTGGCCAGACCACAGGAAAGATGAGCTGACCAGACAGCTGGCAGTGCAGATAGGCCACACCTCTGCTCAGCAGCCTGGGAGTCCTGAGTAAAGAAGTCTCTTTAATCTTGGGGGAGCAGGGGATGCTGTGCTCAGTAGTTGCCAAGCCCAGGCGATGGGGAAGGACTAGACTGGACAGGGGCACGACTGCCATCTTCCCAGCGGCACCCCACACCAGGGACAGCAGAGCCAGGAGTATGTGTGACATAGGACCCCCTGCAACAAGATGACACTAGCCCTTACAGTTTTCTCACTGGGAGAAAATGGCTGATTTTAGGTGTTGGCACCATTCTGACCCAGTTCATTCTACCCTAAACAAGGGAACCTTAACTCAGGAACTCCCTGACAAATGATGCTATGGGTGTGAACTCATCTGCAGGTTGCAGAGACAGAGCTGGTGAATGTGTGGGCTGCAGAAGACGCTGTGAGAAACTCCATGCACCTTAGCCGTGCAGTCTTTCTGTGGAAGGAAGTAGGTAAAGTAGAATGCTGGACTTTGGGGACACATACCAGCCTCCCTGAGGACAAGTGGTGTGGCTTTGGGCAGACAGGTGACCTGCTTTTGCACGCTCCCCAGGTTAGGGGGACCCTGAGGAGGTTATAGGAAGGATGATGTCTAGTTTGCCTCTAAAGCACAGTGGATGAGTCTTGTTTTGTCCCTGGTGCTGGGTGGTGATGGGGCAGGCTTTATCTCCCTTTGCAGAGAAAGCCATGTCAGAGGAAGCTGCTGTTGGACTGTCACGCAGAGCCTCTGATAACTGACACGTGGGAAGGGGAATCCAAGGGGGCAAGAAGGGTGACAGCTATGCACCAGGCACAGCCAGTGTCAACTCTCATGGGAGGGAACACAAGGGAACACAGGCAGAACACTCCATGCCAACCCCGCCGTCCATCCCCCCACCCTCCCAGCATTGCTCCCTGGGGTGGATCACAGAACCTCAAGTGTTTGTGACGCAGGTTAGGGCTCTGGTAACAACAGACAGAGCATTTCCTGGCGCTGTCCTGGTATCTGTCTGGAGTACAGAAACCCGCACACTCGCCTACACTCACAGCCTCCGGGGGACAGGGAGCTGGAAGAACATCGTGCGGGCCTCCGCTCTTTGGGCTTCATAACTTACAATTCGAGCCTCCCTCTTGCTAGGGCACTCCTCCGAGATCCTCTTCACTCAGTGCAAACTAGACATGTCTGGCTAGCTGTCAGAAGCATTTTGAAGCTAGATATCACCATCTTTCTTCTTATACCTTTTAATAAAGAGCCCCAAGTGGTATAAACCAGCCAGTCAAAAGTGAATGTCTGCAAGCAACTAAAATGAACTTTGCTAAAATGCAAGGCTAAAGTAAATAGTGATTTCCATGGAAAGAGGATGTGAGGACTCTGTCAGCAGCAGCTTGGGGGGTGGGGGGATGATTGAGGTAATCTGGAAGAATGCCGCTGTGGTGCCGGGCAGGGGCTATGCTACCCAGAATCCTGGGTGGGGTGTGTGTGTGTGACAGAGAGACAGAGGGGGGTGGGGGCAGAGAGAGAGAAACATACAGCACCAGCTAAAATGAAAAAAGGAGAAACAGCAGAGAGGAAGCATCCTGCTCTAAGGTAGCTGAACTAGTTTCACCAAAACCTTCCCTTTTTATTTCCCTGCCTGTTAGTCAGGAAACCCGACCCTGTAATGCTCAGGCCACCAGAGCTGGCCTGCTTCTCGCCTGCGCCGGTGCTTTCTGCCCTGCACACACTTGTCCCTTACCTAGAACACCTGCCTCAATACTCCTCCTCACCAGCAGGCACTCCCCCTGAAGTGCTCTCTCGTCATCAGCACCCCGGGGAGCCTTCTCTGACCATAGTCTCTACGCCCTGGGCCATGCCGCACCTCTTCCCACCTGCTAAGAGTTGGGGGGGGGGGGTCTCCTTTAGCTGAGCCCTGAGTCCTGGTGGGACGAAGGNTGGGCCATGCCGCACCTCTTCCCACCTGCTAAGAGTTGGGGGGGGGGGGTCTCCTTTAGCTGAGCCCTGAGTCCTGGTGGGAAGAAGGTGAATTTGATAACATCAGGGGCTTTTCCCCAGAGTGAGCAACAGAACCCACAAGTAGAAAGGACAGAAGAGGAGCCTGGGACATGGGGTGGGGGAAGGGGGGATGTTACTGGGAAGTGAGGGAAAGTACTGGGAGACTGGGTCCTGTGTCCTGAAGGCTAACCTGGGGTTGGCTGAAGGTCTTGTGGTAGTTTCTGTCTGAAACAGATCTGCTAGGCACTGGGAGCCTCCACTTCAGATGAATGTTCTGGAACAATCGAAATGCTTTGAAAATGACTCCTGAATGTTTATTTCCTTTTATAATAATGGGCAGAGGCTTTCGGTACAATTAACATGCAGCTGGCAGGAGCCAGACGCTCCGGAAAGGCTGCTGTTTTCATAGTTTTTCTGTGTAGAGAGCTTGCACATACTGATTGCTATCACAAACGCTGTGCCTTCCCAGCTCTGATAAGAAACGGTTCATTATATAGATGGGTGGTTCTGATTTTTGTAGCCTTTTGCTTTTTACAGTTCTAAATTGCAGAGTAGTGAGAGTGAACCAAGGAACCTGGCTCAGATGCATAAACAAAGATGCTTCTCTCCATGGCACAGAGAGGGATGTTTGCTGCTCAGGAAGGGCCATAGAGCTGAGGTCCTGCAGCTGGTTCCTGGCCAGCAGGGTGCCCAAGCTCAGCCACAGGCTCCATTTCCTCACAGAAAGATGGAACATGTTCTTTGGTTTCTGGAGCACTGGTTACTTTGGCTTTTTGTCTCCTGACTTGGTTTGAGGTTAATGCTCCTTCCAGGTACACCAGGCCAGGGGAAAAACACAAAGAGAACTCACTTAGAAGTTCAAGGGCCAGACTGAAGAGATAAAGTCTCCATTTCAGATTCCAGGCTACCTGGCAGCCTGCCTGGGCTCTCCATCTACCCAGCTCTTAGCTAGGTGTGCTCTTCCCTGGGGCAGCACTCGGAGCCCTGATCTTATCACTGCTGCTTCTCTCTACTTGTCACATTTGGTCTAATAGCCAGCAGTTGCCTCCTTGGTTTGCTCAGTCCTAATTAAAACTAGGAGACTCCTTGGGTGTGCCCTGCTCGAGTGTGGGAGGGAAGGGATCCAGATGGGCCTGCTGGGGTATGCACAGGATACCAGGCCCACTTCATCCTGTCCCTCTGCTACCCAGTGGGTATCTGTCTGCACAGATATACAAAAGCAACTGTCTGAATTTTGCTCCTGGGTAGCATCCCATTTTGGCATCTATAGAAAAGTCACGTTGTAGTAGTCACTCTCTAGATTGAGTTCCCTCTACTCTTTGGTCCCCGGATGGTGTTTTGAGGTCCTGGGTCTGTGAGACCCTGTGTACAGACAGAGTCCGATATGGCTCAGTCACTAAGTAGCTTTAGCCGTGGAGCATTTAGCAGAAAGAAACAAGGGGAAATAACTGAAAAACACTGTGTTAGGTAAAAACAGCATGCTCTTGTCATGTATGCTTACACAGCAGCCTGATTCTCTGGGAGGTAACTCCCCAGCCCCCAAAGAATGGTCCTGGTATATGCTTGGGTCCTCAAAGGCCAGGGGGCAGTTGTTTTTTTGTTTTGTGTTTTGTTTCCTAAGATCTCAGCAGCTGTGTGTTGACTGTGACTTTCCCAAGGAGCACGCTCCTCTCCCACCCCAGACACACGCTGTCCCCCTCCCTACCTAGAAATCACACAGGTGTATTTTTCCAGCAGTGGTGTTTGCAGACAGGTCACGTTTTCATTATATAATAAACACCCCCAGTTTTTACATGCCAATGTAAAATCCCTTTGTACTCACATTAGATAGATGAACACTATCTTTCTCTCATCATCATCCTACCAGTGGCTTTTGAGTGACAGGGGCAGTAAGCCAACGTTGCCATTTACATTCTGCCCTCAAACCGTGTTCCTTCTTCCTCAGGATGTTCCTGTACAGCCCGTGATGTATGGACCCACGCCAGGGGGCCCCTTAGCAGTGTGACCCTGGGCAATAACTTCTCTCTCCAGCCCCAGTGTCCTGTGGCACAGCACTGTAAGCACTCACAAATATAAGCGACTATTTTTAAAAGCCAATGATCTTCCAAGGACTTCTCTGACAAGACGGTGGCAAAGGTTCTGGTTTAGAGACCTGGACCCAGTAGTTCCTGAGGGAGCTCTTCAGCCAGCAGGTCAGAGAGAGTGACGACACACTCGGTGTAATTATTAATAGTGCCTCTTTCCACTCTCCACTGCGCTCTGGTAGGATGACTGAGTATCTGGTCTCCCTTACACAGGAGCCACTGGAGACCACGGTCAGAGCTGTTCTAGTCATAGTCTTGTATTTGCGGAGGCCTGTAGAGCAGGCTTCTTGCCACTTTGTCATCAAGTGCTCGCCTCCACAAGATGCTGCTGATAGGGGAAGGGGTCATGCTGCTCAGCTAAGATCCGTGCTGGTTATTTAAAGGTGGAACAGAGATGTCAAATGAGCACGCCTCCAGGAACTACCCTGGACAGCTAATGCAAAATAACCCCCAAGCTGCCACCTCCGCGCACTGCAAATGCTAGTTAGATCACTACACTCAGATGAACACCCAGTTTACAGCTAGTGCTGGGTTGTGGCTGCCCTAGAAAGGGTGTTTCAGAGGCTGGGGGCACAGCCATCCTCTGAAGTTTCCAAGCAGCCTTTCCACGGTCAGAGGGTTTTATGTTTTTATCAAGTATCCCAGACTTGGCATCTGTTTCATTTAGGCGCAGTTTCAGAGCTTATCAAAAAATGTTGTAATCAAAGAGGACAAAGTTATAACCATAGTGACCCAGGAGAACACAGTAAGTCTTCTGCGGGACTCGCCAGGAACCAGAAGTGCTGCTCAAGCCTCCAGGCAGGCAGCAGATCTCAGCTGCCCTTTGACAAGTTAATGACAGCAGGGCAACAGCCATGGCCCCTGGCTGCCCGCCCCAGCTGCCCTGGCCCCTGGCTCAGCCTGGCCCAGAAGGCGATCCTATACCGGGGACAGCGCCCCCGCTCCACACGGGATGGTGCCACTGCACGGGGGACAGCGCCCCCACCCCCAAGGGGACAATGCCCTCACCCCACACAGGGGCAGTGCCACTGGAAGGAGGACAGCGCCCCCAACCCCAGGGGACAGCGCCAGGGCGGGGCCAGGGACCCGAGAGTACAAGCGTCTGATCCTGCGGAGCCGCCGCGGCTGAGGCTCACTCCCCACACGCTCCGAAACCCTGCGTTTGCCCGGCCGCCCCCGCCCCCATTGGGTGCCCACTCACCGCTGGCTGGGCCGCAGGCCGCGCAGTGGCCGCCGGGCTGGAGTCGGGCTGGAGGAGGCGGCGGGGCTCACGGCGCGCACGCTGCCCGGGCGCTGTGTACACACGTGACCGCCCGCCCCGCCCACGGGCAGGACCCGCCCCTGGCCCGCCCCGCCCCCTCGCTGGGACCCGCGCCTTCTGGGGCGCTGCTGGGTGGCTCGGTGGCTGTGCCCCGTTTTAGAGCCAGTTGTCAACCCCGTGCGAGGACACAACCCCAAGGTTTTTGGGGCCCAGTTCGGCTTCTTTTAAAGGTCGTGCCAGTTGTGCTGAGTCAGAACACCTTCTAATCTGCTGGCACGGCCCCCTCCAAAGGAGGTTGTAATCAGGTCTTCCAGGTGCACCTGCCTCTCTTCCTCAACTTCAACCACTACTCCCAGTTTTAGGAGTTTTTTTGTAAGGAGGAAAACCATTTAAAGAGACAGTGCAACGTGTGCAGCCTGATTAACTTTGTAGCTGTTGTTATAATTAAATACTGGGAAAGTTTAAAGAAAAAGATCATTGACTCCGCTATAATTCTTGCAGTATAATCGTACCTCCACCAGCACTTGTGGCTCAGGGTCTAAGAACATCTCTGAAAACTGAAGTAGGCAGGTGGCAGAATTTAATGTACTTTTGCTGTATGACCAGGATTAGAAAAGGGAACACCCATAATAGCAACCAACAAGGCTGACCTGCGGTGTGATGGTGTTGCCTCTCTGCTCAGGGCTCCACCTGGGGTGCCCTATTTGACAGATTGGAGGGGGACACTGAGACTTAGGAGCCAGACTCCCTGTAGTAAGAAGCAGGGCAAAATCTCTCTGTCCAGACCATTCGTAAGCTGGCTGGACCCCACCACTCCAATGCACTGTTGTCATTAAAAAAACCTGCTCAGCCCAGCACCAGGCCCTTGGAGCAGAGCACATCAGGCAACGGGCCACATGCTCTCAAGGCCAAGACCAGTCACAGCCTGCACTGCTGTCTAACATCCAGAGAGGACTTACTCTTGTACCAGCTTCTGATCCTTAGCTCTCAGAGCAATCCTTCAAAAATACACACCTGCTTTTCATCAACTCTGGAAATTCTTAGTGCTGTGTATACCGTTGTGTACATAGTGTCCACTAAGAAAATCTGCCCCCTGAGTTGAGACCATCAACTATCAGAACCATCCTGATTTTAGAACTGAAAAGTGAGTGAGAGAAAAATATATCTTAACATCAATGAATTACAGTATTTACTTTAAGTTTTATTAAGGCTAAGAAAATGAACAACCTGCTAAAGGGTCACACAGAAATAGTGGAGCCAGGATTTGAGCCCTGATGATCTTTGACTTTCTAGATCAAGGTTTAGGGTGTGGGTTCTCCTTGCAATCTGCCTCACTAGGTATTGTCATCTCCTTTTTATAAATGACCTGAGACTCCAGAATTCCTGGTCGGAGTCAACTGCACTGACTGCTCCCCGGAATACTAGGCTTCCTGAGGTCTTCACACTGGGCTCTCTGCAGCGTCAGCTCATTGTTAGCTCCAGCTAAACCATCTAGCCGTTCCTTGCCCCAGTTGCCTTATCTGCAAAGAAAGACTTCTACCGAGCAGGCAAACAGCGCCAGAAGAATGAGGGTCTGTGTGTGTGTCAGGGAAATCTGCAAAGTAGAACCACCCTCCAGCTGAGCCAAGATCAGCATTTTACAGCTGGGAAATATAAATATGCTTCAGAGGGCTGTAGCTTTAGATCTCGCTTCTAACTACTCCCCAACTAATCAGGTCACCCCCTGTGTTAGATACTAATATCTGCAGGGGTAGCCCCAATATCCTGGGTAGACCCAGTGATGTGGAACGTGGGAGATAAATGAACTTGGGTTTCTAACAGCATCGCAGTCTAGTATTAGCAGGCTCCTGAAGGGCAAGAGTTGTGTGCTCCTGGGTCAGGCTGTGCCTTTGTTAACTAGTACTCCTCTGTGCACTGCATTTAACAGCATAAGGGAGACCCTAGCCCAGTGCCCTGGAGTAATAGAGATGTCTCTCCCTGGACTGAAAACATCAAAGTCGTCTGTGTAGCTGGAGTGGCAGTTGATACAATCGGCTGCATTCCACACCAAGGGGTGGCTGGACCTGGTCTGGGACTTGAGAGTGGCCCAGCTAGCTTGAGTCTCTTTGCATTTAGTCTTTCTCTTGGAGATTGGGGTAGGTGACATGGAGGCTGACACCTACCTTGGTTGAAAGGCAAGTGGATTTTCCTTTTGAAGCTCTGCCTTCTTTTATTAATGGTGCACTTGAGGGGCAAACGTGACCCTATGTGACATGTTGATCACAGGTAAGGGACACATGAATTTATCAGTTCATGTCAATATATTTTGACACATAGATGACTATATTAATATACTGAACATCATTCAAGGTCCACCAAATTGTAGTAGGCTTTGATAGGAAGCATGGAAGGCTTGGCGAGACCATGTCCTTCTGTCCTAGAGACCCAGTGGGTGATGAGAAGTGTGTGGCTTGTGTCTGTGGCCAGTACAGAGCTGGACTAGTTCTGTTTGACCATCATAGGTCATCGCCTTTGTCGGTGCTGTTGCCTCCATATGGTGTGTCCTTTCCAGATGCTGCCAGTGCCCCTCCTGTCCTGGGGGGGTGGGGGTGCAGATCTTCCTGCTGGTAACATGGCAAGTGCCTAGGATGGTGTCTGACTGTGTGTCGAGCCTTCTGGCCCAACGATGATACAGATCACCATTTTTACTGGCGGCCGTGAGGGCTGCCTTCGGGTGTGGGACAAGCACACAGCAGACACTCCCAGGCTCACCGAGAGCCGTTGTGTGGTCCTGCGTCTAACACGGAAAAACAGCTTCTTGGAAACACCGCTCTTGTCAGCTTTTCAGAAGGAGTGGGAAAGATGTGGGCGTGGGGGGGATTGTTCATATTTGTATCTCTCTTCCTTCATCAGAGTGGTAGAGATTATCTCGAATTAGGTTAGTCCGGTGATCTTTCTAACTTAGTTTAATTGCAACCTTGGTTCCTGAGCCACGTTGACTGTTGTGTCCAAGAAATGTTAACTATTGACTGTTGTATCCAGGATAACATTTTCCTAGCCCCACTGGCTGTTGGTTGGCCACGCTGGTATAGTGAGTCAGAGTCTCCAGAGAATGCTTGCTCAATTGGCCTGGCTGGGGGCCTGGAATAGGACCCCCAATAACTAGCTTTGTGTTGTTTCTCTGGAGCACAATCTGTGCATCTTTAAGGTGTGAATCATTCCACTTAAGTAGAATCCAAGTGGCCATAAGCCTCCCTGACCAGAACAGCTCCTCAGGCTCACTGTGTAGGGCCTCTTGGACAGTGTCCAAGTTTTCCAGCTCTCCAGGTGAAACTTAATAGCACCATTGTGCAGCTGGGGAAACAGACCAGTAGATGGCCACCCCAAGAACATACACCTGGCAAGGGAGGCAGCTTGATCAATAGTGTGGCCAAAGGGCCTGGTGACCCACCTGGCCCTATTCTGGAGGTGAAGGGCAGCCCAACTTCTATGCGCCATGCTGTGCTGCTGTCTTTAAGTAGACCTCAACTGGGCCCCCCCATGCCCTTCATGCCGTTATCAGGGGGATTTCCCCCTAAGGCCATCTGTGTATCTCTCTCAGTGTGAGTGATCATGGGGTGAAGGATTGGTGTGATAACAGGGATACTTTTTTTTTAGCAGCTTTGTTTTTAAGAAGCTGAGTTCACAATGCAGTGGTCATAGGAATCCAGTGAAAACCAAGTTGGCCTTTGACCCTGGGAGGCAAGTTTAAAACAGCACACCCAGAAGTAGTTGACATCTTCCTCTAAAGTCAGAGAACAACTTGACATTTCTTTGAACTCATTTAATCAGACTTTTCTGCCACATTTTTAACCAAGCACTCACCTTCCAGATAGTGCAATTAATCTATTCCATTCTTAGAAAAATTTGTCCTGAAGTAGTTATGTACTTTTGTTTACATAAAATGTGTGTACGTATTTAGTATAAAAAGTTGTGCTATATGCTGATGTGTTTGAATCAAATGTGAAAGAAATAATTGATGTCCGGAGTTTGCTTCTAAATCATGCAAGTTGAGGGAAAAGGGGGAAGAAGCGCCGGACTGCTGAACATGAGTGTTTATTATACTCCTGTTTTCCTGTGTGCATGAAATTTATTCAGTAACAGACATGTTGACAGCTTGTCTCTTCTTCCCTGGAAATCCAACTCACGTCACCAGGGAGCCCTCCCCAGGGGGCCCAAGTGGAGCATGGCACCATAGCTCATCTCCTGGTTCCAGTAAAGAGAACATAGTTTTCCTTTCCTTTGACTCATTTGTAAACTTGGTGCTCAGCCAGCTAATGGAGAGGTTGGTGGAGCAGTGTCGGTCAGCTATCCTGACGTGCCCGGTGCCCTTGTTCCGTGGAAGTGCATGAGCTCCCAGATTGGGTGTGGCTGCATCCACTGAGTCCTTACATACACGTGATTGGGAATGGATGTGTCAAAGTGATGGTTAGGAGGGAGAAGAACTGGACTCTTTATTCTGAGTTTGCTTGTTCTCTTCCCAAACCTTTAATCAAGGTTAAAAATAGTGTGCTTAAAGTGCTCTTTTGAGAGAGAGAGAGAGAGAGAGAGAGAGAGAGAGAGAGGGAGTGGGACCCAGGAGTCGTGCCCATCCCAGGTTTGCTTTGAACAGTTTGCTCAGGGTGCCTGCAGTTTCAGCCTTTGCTCTTGCAGCCACCCTGGTGGTCAGGTGAGTGCTGCTGTCTTTCCCCCCACGAAGCCCTGGAGCTGGAAGCCTAAGGGGCACCCATCTCTGTAACGCTAAGGGATCCCAGTCCCCAAGTCTGGCCAAGCTTCTGGGGAAGACAGTCAGACATTCCAGTGTCCTCACAGGCATTAAGGAGAGCGGGGGGCTTGTTTAACCCCATTGCAAGCTGTGCAGGTGTCTGCACAGAAAACATGGGCTCAGGGCTCAGGGTTGGACACCAGGTATCTGTCCAGGTGAGTCCAAGCTGGCCAGTCCCACACTGTGGACTTGCTCCTTCTGCCTTGAGTGTGAGTCTGTCACCAGGATAGGGGACTCCTGTCGGCCAGTCCTCTGAGCCATACCACCCACCCAGCTATAGCCACCTGCAGCCCCCTCACCTTCCCATTGAGGCCACAGATCTTAGCTCCTTAGGTTTCTATTCTCATCTTTTCCCTTAAAAAAAAAAACAACAAAACTTAACCTTTAAATAGAGATTCCCAGGAAGTTGCAAAAAATAGCCCAGAGTTCCCCTTACCCTTCGCCCACTTTCTGGTGGTTACATTTAATATAACCATTATAACAGCAAACTAGGAAATGTCAGTTTGTCCCTATGTTTTCTTCTAAAAGTTAAATAGTTTCACATCTAACATTTGAATCTATGATTCATTTGAGTTAATTTTTTTTGAGGTTTAGGTTGATTTTTTTAAAATAGATTTTATTTTTATACAGCAGTTTTAGGTTGACAGCGAAATTGAATGGAAAGTACAGAGATTTGCCCAATGCCCCCAGCCCCCACACACATACAGCTGCCCGCTTTAAGGACGTCCCACCAGAGTGGGACATTGTTGTAATAGATGAGCCTACATTAATACAAAGTCCATAATTACCCAAAGTGAAATATGGACTTTGGCGGTGTACAGTCCATGGGTTTTTGACAAATGCATAACATCAAGTAGAGCCATTTCATTGCCCTGAAAATTCACTGTACTCTTCCTAGTCATCCCTCCCTTCTTCCTAACCCTAAAGCATTGAGCTTTACTGATCTCCATACCGTTGTCTTTTCCAGAAAGTCCTGTAGTTGGACTCAGACCATCACACATACTGAAAAGTATGTACCTTTTCTGATTGGCTTCTTTTACTTAGCAATATGCTTTTAAGTTTTCTCTCTTGTCTTTTCAAGGCTTGGTAGCTCATTTCTTTTTAGCACTGAATAATATTCCATTGTCTATTTTAATTTATCCATTTGCCTACTATAGGACATCATAGCAGCTTCCAAGTATTGACAATTAGAAATACTAAGCCACAGTCAACATTTGTGTGCAGGTTTTTGTGTGGACATAAGCTTTCAAATCCTTTGGGTTATGCTAGGAGTGTGGTAAGGGTGTTTGGTTTTTTAAGAAATGGACAAAAAGTCTTCCAAAGTGGCTCTACCATTTTGTAGTCACAACAGCAACACACAAGAGTTCTTGCTGCTCCACGTCCTTGACAGCTCTTTGATCTTTGGTGTTCTGGATTTTAGCCATCCTACTAAGTGTGCGGTGGTATCTCATTGTTTTAATTTGCATTTCCCTGGTGACATGCTGTGAAACATCTTCTCATTTGCTTACCAGCCATCTTTATATCTTCTTTGATACATAGTTTTATGGTGTTTGTTGTTGTTTTATCTTAGTGATGTCCAGTTGATCTAGCACCATTTGTTAAGAGACTCTTCTTCACTGAATTTTACACCTCCATCAAAAATCAAATTACTGGTGTGAGGCAATTTTGGGGTTCTTTATTCTTTTCCTACATGTACCTTCTATCTATTGGTACCACACTGACTTGATTACTGTGACTATATAGTAAGTCTTGAAGTAAAATTATTTTTTTTACCTAGTCTTTTTAAAAAATTTCTTACCTACTCTAGGTTTAATCTTTTCCATACAAATTTTAGAATACTCTTTTCTATAGCTACAAAAAATCATTTTGGGATTTTAGTAATAATTGCTAAAACCTATATCTCAACTTGGGGGAAATTACCTTTCACTACGGTGTTTTCCAGTCCATGATCACTGGCTATGTCTCTCCATTTATTCCAATGATCTTTAATTTCTTTTATAATTGTTGGTCTACCCATCCTATAATGTGATGTTGAATATTTAGATACTTAGCAACTATTTTTTAAGAAAAATTCAGTGGCCTTATATTTTAAATTTTAGTTTCAAAGAATTCCTAATATACAGAAAAACAATTGACTTTTCTATGTTGAGCCCTATAATCTTGCTGAACTCACTCATGAGTTCTAGGAATTATTTTGTGGATTTGTTAGACTTTTTTATGTTGACCATCATGCCATATATAACTACAAATGATTTTATATTTCTACCTTTTCAATCTGAAAGCCTTCAATTAACTTTTCTTGCCTTACTGCACTGGCTGTATCGCCTCTACTGCTGTGCTAAACAGCAGTGGTGAGAATGAAATCCTTGCTTTGTTTTGGTTTTATGGGGGAGGTGGGACTTGTAGATATTATTTATCAAGTTGAGGAAGCACCCTCTATTACTAGTTGTGTGAGAATTTACATCATGGGTGGGGCTTGAATTTTATTAAATGCTGCATCAGTGTATATGAGCATGTGATATTCTTGAGCCTACTAATATGGTAGATTATATAGATTCTTAAATATTAAACCTTGCATGTCTAGAATAAACTACTTGGTCAAGGATAAATTCTATTTATATGTTGCTGAATAGAATTTTTATATTTATATTTAAGAAGGATTTTGGTTTATAGTTTTGTTCTTGTCTGGGTTTGGTTATCGGAGTAATATTGGCTTCACGGAATGTGAAGAATGAATAAATTGGGAATGAATTGGGAAATGACCCCTCCTATTTTCTGGAAGAAATTGTGTAGCATTGCTGTTAATTCTTTAAGTTTTAAAAAAACTCCAGTGAAACCTTTGGGTTTGGACATGGGGTTTTAGAGTCAGTGACATGGGGGGAGGGGGGGTCGCACCTGAGTTTACCAAGGTCTTCCCCAATTTCAGTGATAAGCAAGGGCCCAGGATGTCAACGAAAGCAAGAGTTTGAGTTGGTGGAGAGATAAGAGACTTTGGTCTGGTGGGGCAGATGGGCCTGGCCACCTGAAGGCCTTGAGCGGGACTTTGCTTGGATTCTTCTTGTTTTGTGGCTAACAGCAGACCCCACTCACCTGGAGCTGAGACTTCACTACCCCCTACCTCACACACATGTTTTGCATCGGCAGAACACTTAGTTTCCCCCAGGGTACAGGGCTGAATGGGAGAGAAGTGGGTATGCAATAGCATGGTAGGCCGTGAGCAGCTGTCCTAGACTATGTGGGGCTTTCCAAATTCCTTGTGGCACTTCCTGTGGATTTTACCAGAATGAGTTGAGCGGTGGTGTGCTGGGAAAATGGGGCATACTGATCAGCCAAACATTCTGCTTTAAATTAGTCTGTTGGTTATATTTACTCTTTTCTTAATGACTCAGCCACATGATCTTGGGGTGCCTGGCACCCTAGTTTGGAAAGCTAATTCTTCTTGCCTTGGGAGAATTAGGTAGAATTTTGTGCTTCTGGAATGCCAGTCTGGTCAGGTTGTTCTATGCTTCCAATCTCGTCCCCCGTTCTCATGCCCCCAGCCACTCTGACTTCTCATGTGGGCTTATTTGCATCCCCTCCCTAGAACCTGGGTACCCTTTCTCTGCCTGACCCACCTGTCTCTGAAAACCCAAGGGTTGTGCCCTCACCTCTGAGTCTCCAATCAGGTATCTATCACCTTCCAAGCAACATATTCCTTAACCTCCATTTTCCTTTAACCATTTTAAATTACAGAAGGTAAATCTACTTTCTGTGGATTCTACATTTTTTCCCCCTCGGTATTATAGTTTCTAATGTAATCTTGCTGTGGGCAGGCATCTCAGTCCACTCCAGTTGGTCTAACAAAATAATACTGCCTAGGCAGCTTAAACAACAGGCATTTACTGCTTGCAATGTGGAGGCTGGGAGTCCAAGGTCAAGATGCCAGCAGGTTCATAGTGGCATCTTCTCACTGTATCTGTCCTTTCATGTGAAAAGGGCCAAGCCAGCTCTTTGGGTCCCTTCCATAAACGGAGTGACCCCATTCATGAGGACCCACCCCATGACTTCATCACCCCAAAGGCCCATCTTGTAACACCATCACATTGGGGGTTAGGTTTCAACATATGAATTTGGGGGTCACACAGGCATTCAGTCTGTGTCAGCAGGCGTTGTTTCTCTGCTTTGCTCCCCAGGGCATACTAAACACTTAGAATGGCATCTAGTGTAAGGAAGTTGTGTAAAAGTATTTGTGGAATGCTACAGGTCCCTATCATACACTCCTCTTCCTGAGCAGGAGCAGCTAAGCAAGTTGCCAGGGGATGGTGTGGCTCATGGGTCTCTCCCCCAGCAGTTCCTGCATGCCCATCCCACCTAGTGTGCAAGCTTGTATGGGGATAGCAGAGAAATGGCCAAGAGCAAAAACACACAAAAAAATCCGCATTCTTGGCTCTGGTACTTAGGGGATCCTTATCAGGCTGGGATGTTGGGACACCCACACCCTAAGCGGGAAGCCCACACCCACTAGCTTGCCGATATAGCGGGCGAATGAAGAATGGCTTCTACAGCCGCCAAGTACAGCGTGTCCTGGGACGCCTGGCGTGTGGCTGCAACAGCCCTTTGCAACTAGCCCCGCCTCCTGAGCCTGCTGCAGGCCCCGGGGTGGATCTGGCACGCTCCTGGAAGCCGGAATGTGGGTTTTCCTTGGACCATAAAATTGATCTGCAGCCTTAGGGGAGAGAACACAAGCCTTAAATTTCAGATGTTGGCATAGTAAGGAAAAGGCTGTGTGATTCACTAATTTATTCAGTGAGCCTTTATTGGGCAATGTTAGTGCAGTGGTTAGCACACAGTCCTACACCATGGTGGACCTCCTGGAACCCACAGTATAGGAGGATGACTCAGAACTTAAGCGTGTGTGTCCCCAGGCTTTAGAATGGGGAGGGCACTCAGTGAGGGAAGCAAGTGAGGTAGCCCCGAAACTGAGGAGTGACTTGAGATGGAAAGTGAGGGACTAGCTGTGACTGCCCCAGGCAAAGGCATGAGCCTGTGCGAAGGAAGATACGGGAGAAGAGTGGCCAGGTTCGAGGGACCCACACACCCTTGCTGTGGGTGGAGTGTGGGAGCAGGGGCAGCACAGGGACAAAAGCCTGCGGGTCAGCAGTTAAATAAAGGATCTGGCGCCATGGGTGTCCGACATCTCGCCCCACCGCATCGCAGCAGCCAGCGTGGGTTGGGGCCGGGCTGGGCTGGGGGCCAGCGGCCGGGGTCTAGTTAACGGCTGGGATTGTGATGCCCGGGTGGGATCCGAGTCCAAGTGCTGCGGCCGGGTCCCGCCCACCGCTAGGGGGCCTCGGGGAGCTCCGCCCACACGCTGCGCCCAGCGTGCTTGCGTCACCGCTCAGCCGGCTAAATCTGGTTCTAGCCGAGATGGGCCGGCCGGACATGCGCAGTACTCAGGGACTGCGGCGGCGCGGGCGGGGCGGCAGGCCTAGGCAGACGTGGTCTGAAATGCGGGGTTGGTGTGCGAGGTCGGGTCGGGGCGCGTTCCCGGGGCTTCGGCCTTACCACCTACACTCTAGACCCCGAGAGGACGACGGGCCCCGAGGTGTCCCCACGCTGCTGCTGAGGTTACGGAAGGGCGCCCCGGCCCGCCTCACACCTGCTTCCCGGTGCCCTTCAGGCCTGGGCCCCGTTTACAGGTGAGAGAGGGGCAAGCGCCCTGCCCCCGACCAGGGGCACTGCTCCTTAGGGAGGGGCCTCTGACCCGCACTTCCCAGCCTGGGGATCCTGCACCGTAGGGAGGGCACTCTGAACCTTCCCGTTTCAGGGTCCTGCGCCTAGAAGAGTGGGCTGTGAGCCGAGGCCCAGGGGGTGGTACCCCAGTCTGGAGCTCTTGGCATTCACCGGTCCAGAGCCCTGGCTTTTGGTCTCAGCTCCACCACCTGTGGGTGCAGGCTCCTCATTGTGAACTAGGGAGTGGTCTAATCCACGTGCTGCCCTTCCACCCTTCGCCAACCCCAGACTAAGACTAGTTTGCCATTGCTGTCCCTGCCCAGGAGAGTAGTTGCCCTTGCGACCAGTACTTCCCACCTACCCCCCCACAGCACATTAAGTATCAGTGCATGGGGGCCCAAACCCACAAGAATATTTGCCATTTTGCTTTTGAAAATTATGAGTAACTCATTGCTTGGCTGTGTGATTTTTTTCGAGTTCATTATATACATACACACAGGAAAAAACCATAGTTTCCAAATGCCTGAAGTGCTTTTGAAAATGTCTTTTAACAATTAGTGAAATTGACACTTTACTTAGACATTTAATGAAGCATTTGTTTTGAGCTTGCTGTTTCTTAAATTGCAGCTTATAAATTGGGGCTTTTTTTCCCCTCCATTGCTCAGACGTTTTTTGTAGGCCCTGATCCACGCAGACATGGTGGTCTGACTGCAGGGCCCATAGGGCAGGCGGATTTCTTAAGTCCTGGAGTCTGTGGAATAGGAATGGGTCTCTCAGATGAGAATTTAGTTTTGTTGTTTTCTCTGTACCCAAAGTCATTTAGGAAAAGTAGAGTCCAGAAACTGCTAGATTGAAATGGCATGAAAAGTTCTGGCAAATCTTAGGTGTGAAATCGTTGAGCGTCAGATGTTTCTGCTGGTGCTACAGGAGACACTGCATTCTGTATAGGCCCCCTCTGCAAGTGAAGAAAATCTATGTGGTCTTTATAACATGTTTTTCAAGTGTTGAGAATTTAATTTTCATTAAAATGGCAAGATCAGCACTGCCAAATTAGGAACACCTGTCAGCTGATTTTTTTTTTCCTGCAAGTTGTTGAGAAACATTTTTTTTGTGTGTTAAATGTTATTTCTAGACTCATTTACAACTTCTATACTTAGCATTCCACTCTTTTCTGCCCATGCTGGCCATCAGTCTACCAGAATTGCTGGATTAAAATGCAGCCTTCAGTTGATTCCTAGTTAATGTTGCCACAGATTAAATGAAGGCAGATTTGAATTTTAATAGGAAGGAAATGGACTTGGCTGGGATCTGCAGAGCAGGCTGCCTTTTGCTAACTCACAGAAGCATTGGTGTACGACATTGCCTCTGGTTATTTGTGCCTAGAAGCCAAAAGGACAGCCCACAATAGACAGTTGACCATGCAGAGTGCATCTGTGTGGACCACAGGTCATGGAGGAAGTGAAGAGTATGAGAAATGACTAGACAGCTTCCACATGCCTTAAACCAAATGAGGGCACTAGGCAGTACTGTGCTGCCATGTGAAGGGGGCCTGTTTGCTTCTTCTCAATTTGGGCAAAATTGATCCAAAGGCATAGTCCAGATTCTGGGAGGCAGTGAGGTCAAGCCTTAGCAGCAGGGTTGACTGGGTTAGTATGGTCCTAGGGATCTGGAGGTCCAGGAAGACGGACCTTGAAGTCTGGAGTCCCTACCTACGCTGAGCAGTTAGCCAGTTCCCTAAGGGTAGCAGGGCCCACACCATCTCTGCAGCTGTGAAGTGCCTTGGGGTCTGCTCTGCCCAGGTGCTGTATGCAGGGGAAGAAAGGACAGGCCTATGGGCTATGGACTGTCTCAGCAAGCAATGAGGTCATCCAGGCAGCCTCTTTGAGTGACTGTCTTGTCTCAAGTCAAAGGCTGGGTGTGGATGGGCCAGTTTCCTGCTGATACCCAGCAAGGAAAGAGGCTATCCCATAAATACCTTCTTAAAAGAAACATGATCCCTCAGCTCATCGGGTAAGTGGGACATCTTCTCAGGGTGGAAATAATTGCCAAATGCAGCGGTTATCATCTGTTCTCAGACTGGAAGTTTCTATTGTACCTTTCCTGTCTCCTGCCCGCCTTTATTTTTGTGTCCTGTGATCTTAAGATCTCATGATCCAAAGAGTATGTCCCCAAGTGTGCCAGCATGTGGTCCTGGCGTGATTAGAGCCAAGCTATACTGGTGTACCCTAACCTAGGGGGACCCATGTGGCATTTGTGCGTGTTCCTATGAGGTGAGGTGCCTGACCAGTGCACCCCACTCCTGACCTTCCCAGCACCACGGCCATCACTGTCAGTCCCCTCAGTCACAGCACTGCTTGTCCTGTTAGTCTCTGTCCCCTCCTGAAGTTCTTGATGACAGACCTGCTCTTCACTTGTGTTCGCTGAGGGCAAGGCACATGCTTTGCCCTAGAGACTTACCCAGGCAGTGAAGTGGTGAAGGCTTTGCAGTGGACTGGTTCCACTATGCCTAGCCCCTGTACCATGGAAATGGGCAGCCTATTAGGATTGTTTCCGGTCAAAGGCTAAGCCATGTGGAGAAGGGGGCTATGACTGGTTCTCTCTGACTTGCAAGACCAAGGGGGAAAGATGATGAACCCTAGTTTTCACCCACCTCTGCCTTTGTTCCTCTCTTTTGGCCAAGAATCCCCATGGGCATGCTGCCCCTTTCCTCAGAGGGGAGGGGGAAGGTTCTCCACAGCTCCTCTAGCTCATGTCCTCTGAGAGCCCAGCGGGGTCTTTCTCTGCCCATCCCTGCCTTTCTTTGCTTCTTTCAAGTATCTGTCCGTTTCACTGGGATGAAATGTGTCTGTCCATTTCACTGGATGTCTTATAGTAGTTCAGATGTGTCCCAAGTAAAAATAGCAACTTGCAGAATCTCAGAACTTTGTGTTTCCGGAAACCTAATCTGATCTTGAGGAGATCAGGGCCAGCAGGCCAGGCTCCCTCAGGTCCTAGAACATTCCTCAGGACAAGACAATGGGGCTCCTACTGTCTGCTGGCCAAGGGAGGGGCCAAACCCACAGAGCTTTGTGCAGACACTTTGGGGGGATAGGGGTTGGGTGGAGGAACCAAGTGGGCCCAGTTTGCAAAGAGGCTGTTCTTGCTGACTCAGCACGCTCTGTCTCCAGAGGAGCTGAGAAGTTAATCTCCTCACAGCTCTGGCTGGGGGAGCTGAAGAGATGGGAAATCTGCCCCAGACTGAAGCTCTGGGACATTTAAAGGTTCTGTAGGACTGGTGCCTGGCTTTGGTGTCCAGACCCATATTCTGTGTGTCATAGGGCTTTTCCATTTCATATTGGCATTTCACAAACTCCATCAACCAGACACACTTTAATTCTTTGAGTAAACGAGAAACAAGAAAAAGTCTATAGTGTTTCTTCTGCAGTTCATCCCCATCGCTAGTGGGCTTGTGCTGGTGTCTTCTAGTTCAGGAGGTGTCTGTAGCACCACCCAGTCTGGATCACAGAGCACAAGGTCGCCCTGGAGGACCACACACTCGCTGGTGCTTATAGAGTCTTGGTTCTGAAGCCCTGGCTCTGATAAATGCCAGCATCTCCCTTGCCCCACCACCTCCAGGAACCAAGGCACTTGGAGTTTAGTTTTGGGATCTGAGGTCCTTGCTAGCTAGAATAGGGAGGCAGGTCCTACTGTTAGTGAAGGCCTCAGGGTTTGAAGAAGTTTGGCATAGGAGGCTTTCCCCAGGTTACTGACCTGAGCCACCAAGAGACAGTGTCCACTGGTGCTATGAACATCGACAATTTTTTGCCCTTGAAACGCCCCTTATCTAGCCCTGGGGAAGTAGGATCCACTGGGTTCTAGAGTATAAGTAAAGCCTCTTGTGTTCCTGGGAAGAGTGCCCGCAGCCCTGTCTCTCCTGTGAAGTGAGATAGAGGGCAGGTGTATTTGAAAGGAGACCGGTGTGGGGTGGAATGCCCATCTATAGAGCCTGGCCTCCTGGGCCTGGTGCGCTTTGAGCTGAGTCCTGAGGCCAGGCTCTGGAGAGAAAAAATTAGCTTTTATTTTCACTGCCTCTAAATGAAAATATGTTTCCTTCTCCTATGAATGGCAGCAATAGGACCTGGGGCGGGCCCGGGCACTTTCACTCATGTTGTATTAGGGATGGCATGTTATGTTAGGAGAGTACTGTCACCTGCTCTCCCAGCTTCACAGGAAGGGGTGTCAGACCCGCGCTATATTAATGAAGTACATGGTCCTGTCTTAAATTCTGATGTCTGTTTCAGTGCATGTCCTCTGTTCCATTTCATGAATTTAAACACCTTTTTCTAAAAAGGAGCCCACAGGCTTCGCCCCACTGCATGGAAGTCTGGACCCAGGAGCCGTGCTTGGCCAGGTGGCCACCCTGAACAGCCTCTGGACGGGGCAGCCGCGCTCCCTGTCCTCCAGGAGCTCACTCACGTAGGCCGTGCGCTCCTTGAGGCCAGAGCCCGCGTCTGCCTCAGCGACAGCACCAGCGCCACCCCAAGACCCGCTCTGCACAGCCGTACTCGATGCCCACAGTGCTTGGTGGAGTCTCCAGCGCAGGGAACTTGACTTTTTAACAGCGGCTTCCATGGTTTATCCAAGCAGCAGCTTCCTGAATTGTTGATATGCACATTTTCTGAAATTATTTCAGTGTTAAATCAGAATATAATAAACAGAATGAAAGGGGGAAATTGTATTATTGTCCTATTCGTGTAGTACAAGGAGGTACCTCAGTAGTACTGTTCATGTTAGTTTAATCAAATGTTTGGCAGTGATGAGAGGGAGTTTGGGAGAACTCGCCAACAAAGAGTCCAAAGATTTGTACCTGCATCTTTTATATCATTAACTGTAACTTAAGTCCGCTGAGTGTTGGCTTTGTCTTTGCTGATCAACAAGTGACTTTGTAGTTCTGCAAATGTTACCAGCAGGGCACCAGCGGGGGAGCAGGATCTGTGGCCCTCAACCACATGTGTCCAGTTATTTCAAAATAAAATTTCGTTTAAAAAATTGTGGGAAACACTACCTTACTCATTGTTTTTCAGAAAAGGAAAAAGTCATGAGATAATTTTTTGAATTTTAGCAAGTGTGGGACAGTAAGTCTGAAGTCTTCAAATGGGAACAAAGTCTCCGGGGGCACAGACGGGGGGAGGTATGTGACGTCCTGACCGCAGACTCCTGGGTTCAGAGGAAGAGGAACTTCTTTTAGGTGCGTGTCCTTGTGCTCTGGACCTGAGGACACTGTCCTGAGAGTGGTTTAGATGACAGCTCCAGAGTCCCCTCCTGAGCTTTGGACATTGAGGGGACAGCTGCCACCATGCCAGCTACTGTTCTTGATTATGAGCAGACACCCTGGCTTGAAAGTCGCTGTGCCCAAGGCACTCCAGGGCACAACTCCGGAGGCCAGAGCAGCACTTGGAGGGGACCTGGACTCTGACCCGTGTCATCAAGTTGCTATGCCCTTTGGGCTCCCAGGGAGCATCAGAGGTGGTGAGGAGTCAACCTGCACTCCCTGCCTTGCAGTTAGAGGGCTCAGGGCCTGTGAGGAGTGGGGAGAGAAGCTCCTCACCCATGCAGCCAAAGCTCTACGGACTGTGAGTTTGGGTTTCCATTTTCCACCCAAGAGCTCACTGAGGGGAAAACTCATTTGCTTCAAAAAAAAACCAAAAACCTTGTATTGATTCTAGCAGCCCCTGTTTCAGCTCCAGCAGTTTGCCCAGCTACCTGCTCTGGTGCCAGGGCTGGCCTGTGAGCCTCACTGCCACCCTCCATGATTCCAGGAGCACTTAATAAATCACCTTACCTTCCAAGGCACTCAGCCAGTCCTGAGCACTGCCCCACTGTGCCTCAGACAGGTCTTGAGACAGCAGCTCCTTCCTGTGTCCTCTGAATGGCCCCTCCCTTCTTGAGGCCAGGGCCTTGCAGGGGCTACTGGCCCCTTTTCCCAGCTCTCTGAGTAATGAGAGCACTTTATCTTCACTCCTGGCAGCTCTGGGAGAGACAATGGACCCTTTCTCTTGGGCACAGAAAGCCGCTGTTGACCCTTACAGAGACGGGACTTGGGACAGCTGGGATGGCTGGGTGCCTGGGGTCGGCAGGCTGTAATCCCAGCAGTTTAGGGACTATACTCCTTGGAGCTTCCCTCAGACCTGAGGTTTAGAGCACTTGGATTCTTTAACTGGCATCTGAGATGCTTGGTAAGAGACAGAAGATCCACAATGCACTAATCAACCTGAATTCCCGTAGTGTGCATTCTGGAGCCTCTGACGGCACCCCTCCACTCCCAGCAAACACTTGTGCTCACTCTCGTTTAACAGAAATCCCGAAGTGGACTGTCTGGCTCCAAAGCAGACATGGTGCAAAATTCACTTAGTGGGGCGGTGGATTTTGGATGGTCCCTCTTCCCTGGCCATGGTCTCCGCAGCACCCAAGTTCCAGAGGTGGGGGGGAATGGACAGGCACAGTGGTTTCCTCGCTACTGTGGCTTGGTGCCCCTCAGCACAATGCACACCCTCTGGCTGACTGCAGGGTTGAGAATGGATTGTGTGCACCTGGAGTGGATAGTCATCGTTCACACCCTTACGCAAATCCTGGCCTGTCCCCTCCCCTATCCTGCAGAGCAGAGGCTAGGGTGTCCCCATGGCTAGAGCAACCCTGAGACTCCCACCCACTGCTCTGACGGGTACCACGGGCTCGGGATTCCCTGTCCTGACAACCACACAAAACCTCTTGAAAGCCTCATCCCACAGGTCTGACACTATAGTTGGGGGGCAAAATGAGCACCAGAGAAAGTGACATCTCTAGTACACCCCTTGGCTTCTGCATCTCTTGTAAATTGCCATCCTCTTCCTGTCGGTGACCTGCTTGTCGTTTCATGTAAGTGAGCTGATGCCAGAGGCATAATGCTGTCCTCAACCTACAATATAAATATAGCCCAGGTATGGCCCCAACCTCTCTGCTAGAAGCCCCCACACAGGGCAGAATTGGCCCCACCAGGACCCATCACAACCAGGCCATCCTTGAGGCTCAAAATGTCTCAAGCCCCTTGCAGCCAGCCCATGCCCACAGCCCAAGTGCTCTGTGCAGCGCCCAGACCTCAGGGGATGACTGAGAAAGGATGATCTTGGTCAGGGGAGGGGACAAGCAGATGTGGGACCGTCCTAATTCTCAGATCACTCTCAAAGCATGTGGATGAGCCCCAAGTGGGTGGCCAGGTCTCTGGGGCAGTGGGCCAGCTGGACCCCTGTCGGAGACAGCTCTTTGGTGCTGTCAGCAGACCAGACAATGTGACAGGGTGTCAGCTTCATGTTTTAGGTCTCTAGTGGCCTGTGTGTGTGGCTTTTTAGCTGCAGTTTCAGTGCTGGTGTGAGTCCTATGAGACTCCAGGCCCACCTACTTGTCTCCTCTGGAGAGGAGCTCTCTCCAGCTCCAGACTCCCAGGGTAGGGTATTGGCCTTCCCTATAGAGGAAACCAGGCCCTTCTGGAACATCTTGTCCATTGTACACTTCCGCCCACCCTGGTAAAGGAGAGCAGAGAGCTGGGACCTCAGGGATACCCAGTGCTGCCAAGCAACTCTCCATTCCTGTTTGACCTGAGCAAGCTTGGTCTTCTACAGGAAGTGGTGGGAAGCAGTTTTAGACTGTGGGCCAAGGCCACAGACGGTCCAGAGCAAAGAGCATGTATGTGTGATGTATGCTAGTTTGTTTGTATGCAGCATGTAGGCCTGCCCAGGTGAGTCTCTTCTCCCTCACCAAGGCTGGAGGGGAGAGGAAATACGGAAGTCAGAATCATTTATAGTCTGGAATCTTCTAAAGCCCATGGCAATCTGGTTCACTGCTGGGAACATGGCCTACTGACCAGAGCATTTGCACAATGCTAGGCCTCTGTCTCTTCCAAATCCCTGGTCTTGAAGCCAAGACTTGTTAATCCTGCAAGTTGACCAGCCCCAGAGGAGGTGTCACCTGCTTCCAGATCTGGGGGACAGGATGCAGTCTCCATGCCTGTGGGGGCCTCTGTTCCTCTTAGCTGTCCAACCCAGCACAGCCCACTCAGCAGGGCCACTGCTGTGAGACGAGATATGGCATTGGATGACCTCTGGCTCCAGTGGGGCTGGAGAGGGGTGGGCGGCACTGCTGTCCTTCAGGAATGTCACAGTCCCATAGCAGCTGGCCGGACCTAGTATGAGGAGCTGCCATGAAAGCCTTAATCTCAGGGTGAGCTGCTCTCCCCATGAGAGGGTTCCTCAAAAAGCTAGGAGACAAGATTATGTGCAGGAAGTTGATTTGGGAAGATAATTTCAGGAACAGGAGGGGGTTGGGAAGGGACCAAATGTCATCCAGGGTGTGCCATTGCTGGACACCCTCAGGGACCTGTGGGGTGAATCTCAGAATGTCCTCAGAAGCATGGACAGGTGCCCCAGAGCCTGGACTGTGCTTACCTCATCAAAGTGAGGCCTCACAGTGGCCAGTGTCAGTCCTGTCTTTCTAGTAGTCTGTTCGTGTCTATTCACGGTGGGTTCTTACTAAGGAGAAGTCAGGAAAATGAAGTCTGACCCAAGGGCCATCTAGGCTCATTTACAGGATCGAATGTTCACAGAGGGAGAGAAATCCCACTATTTCTCCCATGCTACCAGTTGGTTTGAGTTTGCAAACCACCCCTGGGCTTCCTGGTGTCATCTTGTTGGGGAAAGATTGTGGGTTTCCACTTTCTAGTTCTGCTGCTTTGGTGTGATTGAGGAGTATTGTCTGCTGGCTGCCTCAAGAAAACCTAGAGCTTTGTGATGAAATCTGGGCTGGGGTTCCAGAAACTAGCTCTTGGACAGGCCTGAAGGCACTTATCCTGGGTCTGAAAAAAGTATCTGAGCTGCGTCTCATTTAAAACAGTTTCCACTGATCCCTACAAGCTCTGTCCCTGTTGCTGAGAATGACATGAATTTATCTTTTTTTGATTGCTGGGTAGTATTACATTGTGTATATGTGCCACATCTTCTTGATCCAGCATCTATTTTTGAGCATCTGAGTTTTTTTATATAGCTTACCTATTGTGAATAGTGCTGCAGTAAACATAGGGGTACAGGTATCTTTTTGAATTAATGTTTTTGTGTCCTTTGAATAGATTCCTAGGAGTGGAATTGCTGGGTCATATGGTAGCTCCATGTAAAAGATATAAATAAGAAAATACATTATAAAAAATAATAAAACTGTTTCCAGCAGGAAAAACCTTGGCAGTTTTTCCTGCCTGAACAAAAATCTATGGGAGGGGCCTCCCTGGTGGCGCAGTGGGTTAAGCAACGCACTATGAAGCAAACCGCAGTCACTGCAGCACGAGTTCGATCCCTGCCTCCGGCCAGGGAGGAGACCCACATGGCAGGGCTGACCTCTCTTCCCTCACCCGCTGCTCCCCTCAGCAGTGTGTTTCAGTCAGTCTGCCTGTTCTGTTCCCCGCTCTGTCTCTGGTGAATCCTCTCACCTCCCTCGACTCTGGCTTGTACCCCATATCTTGTGTGCATAAATAAATAAATCTTTAAAAAAAAAATCTATGGGAGACTTTCCAAATCAAACTCATTTAATTTCTTCTGTGTCTCTGAGAACTTTACCCTGAAATGATCGGGGTAAAGGAAAACAATTGTTTATTCTATGCAGTTATATTTTCTCAAATGACATCAATTTTCTGTAAGAAATCGCACTATTTGGTTAACTGGCCCCACTCTTCAATCTGCAGGGCCTATTCTGGTTTGTTTTCAGGGTGTTCGTTGAACATAGTAAATGTTTTGTTGCCTTGGAAATTAGTAAGGATTTAATTTTTTAAAGTGCATTTCTAATCATATAAATGCTATTGTACTTAGTATCATTCTTGAAAACATTCATGTTAAAAAATACTGGGACCACGTAGATGCAATCCAAGATCCTGTGGCCACACCCCCACCCTGGTCCTCAAGGGCAGCTGCGGTTTCTCAGCTTGGAATGGGTCCTGCCTGAAGTTTTCCATGCACTTTGAATTGTTTTTGTGCCTCTTGAAATGTAATCCTGAAACTATCCAACTGTAGAAGAGAACACGCCGCTGGAAGTTTAATGCTGACCTCACTTAATATGAGAATCTGGTTTTCGTCCAATTTAAAATGCCAAGGACTGAGCAGCATAGTGATCGGCCCATTACATTTCTTACAGTTTTGTGCTGGCGCTGAGAATTCTGGTTAGAGGCCCCATCTGTAAACTTCACGAGCCTGTTTGATAAGCATGCAGGCAGCCAGTGTGGCGGTAGCGGCAGCAGCTTCCTTTCCCTCGCTTCTCATCCTCTTTTGGAAAAGCTGCTGGTCTTGCTACCCACCCCTGATCAACTTTGGAGACTAGCTCTGACTGTTGGGGGGGGTCAGTGGGGTGAGTGCTTCCAGGGGGCCTTGACCCTCCCCTCCACCCCACCTTACTTTCTCTGGTTCCCAGAGCTGTGGCTTAGCTCTCTTCACACTCCTATGTCCTCTGAAAGCTTAGTCCCCAGAAGGCACCCGAAACCTTTATGTCAGACTTGCATTCGTTTTTGTTGACAGAGGCTATTTACAAGCCCTTGGTTAACTTCTCAGTGAAATAACTTTGGTTATATGTGATAGTATAGTACAGGCACGAGAAAACTGTTACTTCCTAACTAAATCTCATAATTTGGAGAGTTGTCAGATGTCAACTAAGAAAGTTCCTTCTCAATCAGCAGGAAAATTGCATTAAACTCTGGACCTCCAGGGGCTGTAGTTCTCAGGTTCTTGTAGTTGGTGAGGGCAACTCAGGGGTGAGGTTTAGAAAGTGCTCTGTCTCTGCCCCCTTAGCCTAGCCTACAGGAAGCAGCAGGTGCCTCTCTCCCCTGTCTACCCTACTCACTGGGCAGTCCCTGGGGCCCTCTTCTCCTGTCTCAGACACCCCCCCTCGTGGCTCCCACAAGGCTCCAACTCCAGCTCAACACCCTTTGTAACACATCACCCCAAAAATCACTGAAGTCTTTCACTTCCTTTCCTATAGCTGTTTTTCTGAAAAGCCCTTCTGTTGCCAAGTAATGCTACTGCTTTTATGGGATCTGACCTCATGCAGGCCCCAGGCTCCCCAGGAGGGCACCATGTGGCAAGAACATGGCACCCATAGCCATGTTAACCTGATAACCTGGTCTCTGCAGCATCGCTTCTTCTCCCTGTGGCATTTAGAACGTCACCTGTCCTGGGCTTGCGTGGCGCCCAGAGAGGCCAGCACTTCCCACGTACTTTCTCAGTCTTCCCAACGGCCCGTGCAGTGGCTTCTACTCCAACAGGAGTGGGGTCTTGTTCCCACTCTGCCCAGCCCCTCAGTGGGCCTGACTCTCCACTGGCAGTGCCACCCCAGCCAGGAGCTGGAGCCCACTGAGATCCAAGGGGGCGTTTCCTCCCTGCACTTAGGTACTAAACTGGGCTATTTTCCAGGAGCAGAATAAGGGTAGGTCCCAGCTCCCAGAAGGCCCCTTATCCCACCCTGTCACCCCTGATACTTGGTTAGGAGTTCAGGGCACTGCAGAAGCAGACATTCTTGGCCGCAAAGGCACCCTAAGGGGACAGCGACACTGCCTCTGGCTAGGAAGTAGCTGCAGCAGCCCTTTGCCTAGAGTGTCCTCGTTTTTTTTCAGACTCCTTCCTGCTATTTGGGTCCAAGGTGACTCTAAGACCCACATCACAGGCAAGAAGGGAGTCCTGTGTGTTTACCTCCAAATAAGGCTGGGCCCATTCGCTCAAGCTCACGTCCAGATAATGCTACAGAACCCTGTGCTCAGCTCCCATTAAAACTGGGCCCTGCAGGCTCACCTCTAGATAAGGTGAGTCCTGTGTGTTCATTTGAGTAAAGCTAGAGCCGAGTGCTCAGCTCCAGACAGAGGTGGGTCCTGGGTGCTCAACTCCTTCTAAGGCTGGTGTCTTATAAAAGTGGGGAATGACCCTCCACTTTCTCCAGGGGTCCTCGTGCAAGTTGGCAACATACCATGCATGAGGATGAGAGCTGCTGTCCCCCACCAGCGATGTTGAGGAAAAGGGGTTCATGGTCCTCTGGACGGTCTGTGGGCAGCAGAAGAGGCTGTGGTCTGTGAATTTAGGAAAGGGAAGAAGGACCAGGAGGTGTGACCCCACTAGAGGCACTGCTCCCCTCTGGGGCCTGGTCAGGTGTGTGAGGTGGAACACCGTCTTCTCCGTCGCAGGGGTCAGGGGTGCGGCTCCTCCTCAGGCTCGCACACGACAGTGGTCTGGCCCGGTGGCTTACGTTGTTTAACTGGAATTACATGTTTTAATTCAGATTTCACCTATAAATATCTACTTTCGCCTCCTCTGAGAGTCCTGTTATCTCCATCCCATCCTCCTGCCAGGCCATAGCCAGCACAGTGTGTCCCCATCCCGCCCCAGTGGCCCACTCCCCTGTGACCTGCCTGTCCACCCACAGCTGAGGGCAGGCCTCATGGCTCTCTGGAGACTGAAACTCCTCCAGGGGCCCGGCTTAGCTTCTGGGGGGCACAGGTGGATCCTGACCCTTGCCCACTTCCTGGGCGCTGCTGTCCACTGGAGGGTTGATTTTAAGAATCTCTTTCATAGCTTCCAGATTTGTATGTCTGATATAAGACCCAGGCCTTTAATGCAGTGCCTCTTGGGCTTTCCCCAAGCCCTGAGAGAATACAACCATTTGGATCCACCCTCCCTTCAGGGACTGCCTGGGTCTCCCGTCCCTTGCACCTAGACCAAGGCCAGACCAGACTGAGTTCAAGGCCCTTGACCCTGCCGTTCCCGTCCACTCCAGTCTTCTGTGGGGACCAACCCTGCTCCACAGATCATTAGGAACCTGGCAGAGCGCCTGCAGGTCCTCAGTTAACAGGACACAGCTCCCTTCTCTCACATAACAATTCCCTCTAGTTTCAGTGTCAGGGTGAGCCTTGTGTTTGGGGCGGGGGTCAGGGAGTGTCCCCATCATGGGGGCAGATGCTTCTCAGCCCTCCCAACCTGATGGCCTCCCTCATGGTCAGTGTCAACAGACCCTCGGCCGTTCACTGAGGACCCCTGACCTCTCCCTGGACCCTGGCTGCAGAGAGGCAGTGACCCTTACTGGGAAGGTTGTTTGCTGCTTTCAGTGCTAGATTTTCTGTGCGTGTGTGTGTCCCCACCCCACCCTACCATCAGCTGGCTCTGGACCCAGGAAGTAGGCATGGGTGGTCTCGTGGGTAATTGGTAATGGACAGACTCCATGGGTGATGTCCATCCCACGTTCATCAGCACACTCCTTTCTTGGACCTCTGCAAACCCACTTAGAAACCAAATGCCCAGGCTTCTGAACCCCTCTGCTCAAACCTTCCTGGCCCTGGGCACCACTTCCTCCCTGCCTGGTAGCCAGAGGCCCCCAGGCACAGTGGCAGAGCTGTCTGCATGCACAGCAGTGCTCCCTCTCAGGGATCCCTCCCCAGGGCCTTGTGCGGGAACCCCCTCCTGGGCAGTGGTCTGGGAAGTGGCATAGCAAGTCCTGCAGTCTGCATTTCCCATGTGCATTTCAAATCAGGCAACCCTCCCCTCAAGCCAAGGCTGCCAGAAATGACCCCAATGTGGGGCCCTGAAACTGCACTGCTGGTAAATTCCAGCTGGCTTTGTAGAGGAGGAAGAGGGAGGCGCTGGAGAGAGTACGCTTTTGTTTTTAGAAGATTCCGGAAGGAGCAAGGAGTGGGGTGTTGAGTAGGAACACAAAGGTTGTCAAGGGATTGGCATTTTATGAGGGGACCCGCTGAACATCCAGTGAGCAGGGGCAGAGGAAGGAAGGCTTACTTGCTTTCCAGAGCTGGCCGCGCGCAGGTCAGGAGAGGCCGGGGCGGGGGGGGGGGGGGGGAACCATAGCCAGCTCCCCAGTACCAGTCCTTTGCAGGCTCCAGCCCGAGTCGGTCAACACATGAAAGATGAAATGTTTGGACAGCAGCTAAAACCATCCTGCATGCAGGCTCCAAGAACACGGGCTGCCCCTTGGTTGTCTTGGTTTGCTAGTTTGGGCAAAGGGGGCTGCACTTTCCGGGTGAGAGCTTGCTGGGAATGATTACATCCCTGCACCATGGCTCCTTCCAAGAGAAGGAGAGACCATCAGGAATCGTCCTAGCCCCTGCCCAGCACCTCAGCCCAGGAGCTGATTCCGGTGCCTCTGCTGTCCTTGTGTATACCAAAGGGGCTCAGCAAATGCTTCATGAGAGATGCTTGAATCCCCCCATTAGCCAGTTTGTGCTAGCCCAGAGGGTGGGGCCTCTTCAGAAATTTTCAAGTGGGGGGCCTGCTGAAGCCCCAGAACTCCAGGTCTGAGCTTGTGCATGCAGCACCGGTTCACCGGCAGTCTCTGGTCAGTCAGTTTTGGCACTTGGAGGGAAGGCAGGGTGTGAGCAGAGTCACACTGGGCACATCCCACAGGGCTCTCCCCTGCACAAGACCTGGGGTGCAGCTCATTCACCAAGGAAGCACCATCCACAGCCACACGCAGGTGCTGTCAGCAAGGGAGGGCCAGGGAGCCCAGCTACTGTTGTGGGTGTAGCAGAGCCAGGGCTCCTCTGGGTCAGAGCCCACCCCACCGAGGTGTCCAAGCCCCTGAGGCAGTAGAGTCCCCAGTAAGCTGCACTGTGGCTGCAGCAGTGCGCTTCTCTGCAAGGAGACACCTATTCCTGACTCCCTAAGGTGAGTATTCCCTTGATTTTCAGGGAGAAGCAGCTTTCAAGTCCTTGCAGGAGACAGATCCTGAGCTGTCCCCGGAAGAGAGGAGGATCCAAGAACGGAAGCTGAAGAAGGAACGGAAGAAAGAGGAAAGGAAGCGCCTGCGGGAGGCCAGTATCAAGGCCCAGACCCGACCGGCCCAGCGGTCTGGGGCGGAGCTGGCTCTGGACTACCTCTGTGGGTGAGAAGCTACCCTGGGGGGGCAGATGGGGCTGTTCCAGGGGTCTCTGGTGCCTGAGTGGGGGACTCAGGAGTGACATCAGAGGGCCTGGTTCCAATCCGCTCCCCTGGCATCTGGTGTCCTGCTTACACTGCAGAAATGGCCAGCTTCGCCAGCAGGCACAGCCAGTGTCACCAGCACAGCACTGGCTCTCAGCAACAGAAACCAGCTGGGCCTGCACTGACCAGCCTCCCCGGGGTCTGTGGCCTTGTGAGGCACCAGAAACAGCCTTCACCAGGACAGCGTCTTCCAGTCTGACCCGGGCTTAAGTGGTTCTGGGGCTTCCCCAGGCTTCAGCTGCTGCAGGATCCAGCCCTGCCCTACTCTGAGGCAGCCCTTCTTGTAGGAGTCCTGTTTACAAGTGCCCGTGGGCTCCAGGGAGGGGAAGTGCCAGGCCAAGACGCTGTTCTCAGAGCTTGTGTTCTGCGTGGGAGGGAGTATTAGAACAAGGGAGTCTCTGGAGGGAAATGCAGGTGGGGAAGAGGTGGCCGTGCCGGGGATCTTGTCATTTTAATTCTGGAAAAAGTGACATCGGTGCACAATGTGGACCCAAGAAGAGCAGCCAGGGAGGCAGGAGGGCCCCAGAGGACCTGGAGGGTGGGCCCAGTAGGCCACTAATACATGACTGAAAAGAATGGCAGGCCGAGTTGGACAAAATGGGGTGGTGGAGGGGATACACTCTGGTACGGATAGTCGGCTTTCAGCGGTTGACGTTGTTCCTCGCTAAAGAGAAAGCATTTATAGGTGGAAGGCAAGAAGTATTATTTCCACACCACCTAAAGCTTTGAGGTGGGTACAATATAACTGTAGTTTCCTGGATGATGTGGATTGCCCCTTGCAGGAGGCCAGCACCCCACCTGGGCCACTTCTTGGCCGATGGTGGGGCAGGTGGGGACTTTGGCCAAATGGAATTCCCACTAGAGTGAGGGTTTGGGAATGAAGACTGTGGCCCCCTTCCCTGCTGTGTGACACGGAGCCAGTTAGCTCAGAGCCTCACCCAGAGGAGAGGGTGAAACGCATGCTCACTCAGGGCCATGGGGGTCAGGCGGGGGACGTGATGCGTGTCAGGGGCTTGTTATCCATGGGCTGTCACTCTGGCTCCTAGCCAGAGTCTGCAGACAGCAGGGCCCAACTCATGGGGTCAGGGCCAGGTCCCTGCTATGGGGAGCCAAGAGGAGACAAGGGACCATCCCACAGACCACCTCTGAACAGACCACCATCAAAACACTGCCCTTCCAGAGTGGAAACCCGTTCACAGCCCATAGGATCACAGCCCAACCGTGCGAGTGAAAAGGGGCAGCAAGGGCAGCGGTATTGTGCGCAGCCCGCCTGTGCGGGGCTTGCTCCAGGCTTGGAGGGCCATGAGCTGGTGAAACAGACTCTGACCCTACACCAGACTCAGCCCTCAGCTGTGGCCTGGCTCGCCCCAAACCCGACTTGAGAGGCCCAGATGCCCTCAGCAGGGTTCAGGAGATAATTCTGGGGCCCCCTGGCCAGCCCCCAGATAGATACAGGTGACAGGCCTGGGAGAGCAGGGCTCTTACCCAGGGCCACCCAGCATGTTCCAAGTGAAGAGGACGTCCTTCTCTGGTTTGTGGTGTTGCTCACCCTTAGTTGGCAGATTTTGTGAGGTGACACATTCTAGACACTTGTCTTTGAGCTGGCTCTTTGTTTTTAAGATTTTATTTATTTATGCATACAAGAGCAGGGGTACAGGCCAGAGGCACAGGCAGTGAGAGGATTCACCAGAGACAGAGTGGGAAGCAGAAAAGACAGATCTACTGAAATACACTGCTGCGGGGAGCAGCGTGTGAGGCAGGAGAGGTCTGCTGTGCCATGTGGGTCCCCTCCCCAGTCGGGGATCAGACCCGTGCTGTGGCTGCAGAAGCCCCACGGTGCAGCGCTCAACACCCTGCACCACCGGGGAGGCCCCTTTGAGCTGGCTCTTAAATGGTCTCCACCCCAGAGGCATATCTCCCTCACCTGTTTTGGAGGGAGGAGGAATTTTTTTTTTCTTAAAACCAGAGGTTAAACAGGATTCTACTTCACACCCACTTGATAACTACCCCAGGAGTTCCTTTTGTCTGAGGACACAGGCATCACCTTATGAGGCCTCCTTTTTCCCATCAAACCCAGGCCAACGGGAAAGATGATCACGTCAGGAGTCTGTACATTGTCTGAGCTGCTCTGGGAAGATTGGGGGAGGGGTGCACTGACTTACCCTCACAAAACTGCAGCTCATCCACCCTGGAGAGTAACATTCAGGGTGACAGGTGAGAATGTGGCTCCCCCCAGCGTGGTTTCCCTCCACCCTAAGTCCCCAGGGCTGAGAGTAGAACCTCTTCATATGGGTGTGAGGAGGAGAGAGCAGCTCCCAGAAAATGAGCTGCCCGCTGTGCCGCTTGTTATGGTGAGTACCGAGTACTGTTACCTTCCCGCTCACCTGTCCCCTCTGCATGAGCCGAGTGGGAGCTGACTGCGTCCTGGGCCACAGCTGAGAGGTTGAGGTTGCTCACATGCTGGCCAGGCCACTGTCACAGTAGGGACTGCCCAGCCCGGGAGCCCCTCAGTCAGAGTTCTGGTTCCTGCTAGCTGATGCGCCCTTGTCCTCCACTCACAGCTCACCTCTGAAGGCTGTGCCCCACTGGCGGACGGTCTGCCTGAGCATGCAGTGAGTGCTTCTGGGATAGTCACAGAGCTCACAAGTCAGAACTTCAAAGTCAAGGATTAGAAAGCGCTGCTCCTTCCGTTCAGGTGCAGGAGTGGGGGCAGGCCTGAGGTGGCTGGGGCCCAGGACAGGTGTGTGGAGGTGAGGTGTCCTCGCAGCACGTGACTCTGAGCCCTTTGCTCAGAGATGCCTCAGGCTACAGAAAGCTCCCCCAGAGCCTGCGCCCTCCCCCACCTGCCCACCCAGAAGAGACCACCCAGGCCAGTCGGTGCAGACAGACCCGCTGCACCTGGGCTGCCCCTGATGAGTGTCATCTTCTTGCTTCCCAGCTGGGCGCAAAAGTGCGAGAACTGGAAATTTCAGAAGACAAGGCAGACCTGGCTCCTACTGAACATGTACGACACTGACAAGGTCTGTGCAGGGAGCGCAGCAAATATCTGTGCACACTAGGTGTGGGGGGTGGCCTGGGGGGTAAAGTCTCAGTGTGGGTGGGGGGAGGGTACCAGAAGGTCTCTGCACACTACGGAGCTGGGGAAGGGTCAGATCCTCCCGAGCAGCTGCAAAGAACGTCCTGACCCCTCCCCACCCACAGCACTCTCCTGGCCCTAGGGGTGTGGGACGCCCCGTGCCTAGGAGATTCTACATCACCCCAGAACACCCCAGAGCACATCCCTCTAGATAGTAACCTCAGCAGCTTCAGAATCACACTCACTTGTCCGGAACTGTCCCCTCTCCCTGACCGATGTGAGCCTGACATGGAGAGGGGGCGGGTTCGAGGGTTAGGCGCAAGTGCTTGCAGCAGGACGCGCTGTGGGGCTGCGGGGCTGGGGATCCGTGTGGGTCTGTGACTCAGGTGGCGTCTCCAGGGTTTCCTTTTCCTTTAGTAATGAAGAAATTACTGTGTGGCTGTGGAGCCGCTTGGAGATTATGGAAACACCAACTTCTTGTCAGATTTTTACCCATGGATCTCAGCATCCCTTAGCATGTCTTGGCTGCCCGTATTACTGAGCAGGTTTAATCTTTATGAAGTCTAATTGCTCTGGTTTTCCTTTGGTTGCTTGCACTCTTTGGTGTCATAGGCAGGAAATCATTGCGTAATCCAAGGCATGAGTTACTCCTGGTTTTCCTTTGAGAGCATTTAGAGTTTTAGTTCTCTGTTTCGGCCTTTGGTCCATTCCAAGTTCATTTTGTGTGTGGTGTGAATTGGTTTCTTCTGCATGTGGACATCCAGGTGGTCCCAGCACCATCTAATAAAGACCTGGCTCTTCCCCCCCAGGGGGGGTCTGGGTACCCTTGTTGCGTTCTAACACCCTACAGTTTATTATTCAGTCTGCCTCTGCCAGAAGATGAGCCCCATGAAAGGGGGCTTGTCTGCTTCACTCACCCCTGGGTTCTGGGCCTGACAGATTGAGAAGGTGCATTGGCGATCCCTCTGGGGGCCTCCTCTACCTTCAGAGCCACCCTGGAAAACAGAGCATGTCTCTCTAAAAGCCAGGGACAGGGGCCTGATGGGATCCAGCGGCTTTCCAGAGAGGGCACAGCTACTGTTTTGGAAATGGATAAATGAGAGAATGGAAGAGAGGTGGATGAAGGAATGGAAGAGGAAGTGACTGAATGAGGGAATGGATGAGGGAACGCGTAGGTGTGAGCCTGTAAGCCAGGAATAGTGTCTCACGCAGGGCCTAGCAGGTCGTGACAGTTAGCTCTGGAACACAAGCTACTCTGGGTCAGAGGGAATGACTATGTAAGGGACCCAGGGGAAGCCAGTGGGGGAGGGTGCTAGAAAGGAAGGGAAAAGCCATGTTAGCTGTTTTTGGGTCTAAAGTCCTGGGACCTGTGTGTCCTGATAACAAGAAATCCCTCCTCCATTCAGCAAATATTTCTTGCCCGTGTGGCTCAGCGAGGTGGGGGTGGCGAGCAGGACTAGAGCTTTAGTCAGGGCCTGGGAGCACCTTAGCTGCTTTGCCCCGGTCTTCAGGTGATGATGTCCCGTCGTTTTTACTTAGGAAGCCACTTAAAATAGAACTGGACATGAGTGTGCTCTCCAAAGACTCTTCGGATCATGAAAACCTCTCATGGGCTGGCCGCCCTGCGTGTCTGCCCCGATGTAGCAACGACCCACCCACTGGACAGAGGCACTTGGAGCTACTTCCTTGCCCCTTGGCTCTTTGAAGGAGGCCACGGGTCTCCCTTGCCACTGCCGCCTCCCTTTGCACCACTCACGCCTCAGGTTCTGTTCCCCAGCCGGAGTGATGTGGGGCTCTGGCTGGAGATGGGAGAGCTGTGGACTTGCCCCTCCCCACCCACTTTCAGGAACCTGGCTCTCCGGATGGTAAATTATAGGTCAGAGATTTTCAGGACCTTCCCTCACAACTCAGACTCTGTGACTAGCAATCTTTGATTAAGACAGCGTAAACCTGCGGTCCCTTCCCAGCTCATCTGGGGAGACCCACTGTACCTCTGCAGCAGTAATTGGGAGCTCTGACAACATATGGCCTCCCTTCTGCTCCAGAGCAGTGGTGGGGCCAGGCAGCAGATCTGTGATGGACATCCCCCTTCCTGCCACAAGGCCCTTTGGCCTATGTCCTCTGCCTTCTGGCCCTCTCCTGTGGCCCTGGACCTCCTCCCTTCAGAGCATCTGACCACTTTGGAGAGGTGGTCAACCTGGTCTCCTCAGCTATGTGTTCCTCACAGGCCTCTGTGAGTCTCTCCAGGGATAGCTGGGATGCCCATTTGGATCCTCGCAGCTGCCTGTGACAGCAGAGGCCATGCATGGAGGAGGACTGCTCTGGTGGTCTGATGCATGCCGTGCCCAGTCTTCCTGTGTACTTGTTTGAGGAAACTGAGCTGGCGCCTACCTCCAGCAGGAGCTGGGCTCCCATATTCTCCGGCAAGGGCAAATCCAGCCTGACCTCATGGCGGCCACCTGTCTGTGCAGTGTGCACAAGCATGTGCATGCGTGCTTCTGTGCACCTGAGTGTGTTCAAAAGCATTTCCTTTTGGGGCAGCATATAAGGGGCTGGGTCTCACAGGGTGAAGAAGGTCTGGAAGCAAAGCCCAGAGCTGGGGTGTCCATGCCCAGGTTGTGTTGTCCCTGTCCAGCTGAGTCTGTACATTCCTGCCTGCCAGGTGGCCGTTCCCGCCTCACTATCCCTCTTATGTCAACACCGGAGGATGCCAGACTTACTGGCTGCTCTGTGTGTGTGCTGCTGGGGTGCAGAGGATGAACAGGACAAAAATTGCCTCCCATTGTGCCTGGGCCTGCAGAGATAGCAGGTGGGGAGCATGCCCGTTGGTGCTCCCTCAAGGCTGACACATTGAACCAAGGTGATCCAGGCACAGGCCCACGACCACTCTTCTGGATTGCCCTTTCTGCACTGGGGCCAAGTGCCAGGACCCAGAATAACCAGCCTTGAAATAGAAGGACAGAGTCAGAGGTCTCAACTCGCACTTCTCAGGTTCAAAAGCCACCATAAAGCTATAGTAGTCAAGACAGTGGGTACTGACGTAAAGACAGACACACAGACCAACAGAGCAGAGTAGAGAGCCCAGAAGCAAAACCTCACATTCACCTGACTTCATCTTCAAGGTGAGAACCAAGACTGTCCAATGGTAGGAAGAGTCCCTCAGCAAGTAGTGCTGGGGCAGCTGGTCATCCACACACGGAAGAATGAAGGTGGACCCCTAACTACCTCACACCATGAGTAAAAGGTCACTCAGAGTAGTCACCGACCTAGATACAAAAGCTACAACTAAATCTCTGAGAAGAAAATGTAGGCGTGCATTTCATGGCCTCAAGTCAGGCAGTGGGATCTCAAATACAACTCTGAAAGCACAAGTGACAAAAGAAAACCATGAATAGGATGTCTTCAAAATCAAAAGCCGTACTACAAGCACCACCATCAAGAAAGTGAGATGACAAACCCCTGCAATGGGGAAGATACTTACAAATCATGTGTCTAATAAGGGACTAGTGTCTTGAACATACAAAGAACTCTACTAAGTAATAAAAGGACACTTGCCCAATTTTGAAAGGCAAAGGATCTAAATAGATGTTTCTCCACAGAGGAGAAAAAAATGCTTAGTAAGCTCATGAAAACATACTCAAACCACAGCAAGAGGGTCTCACATCCGCCAGGATGACCAGACTGGAAAGACAGATAATAAGTGTTGATGCAGACAGGAAGCATTTTGTTCTCTGAATATACTTTCGATAACAACCTCCTCTTGTTTTATAAATGCAATATATACCTTCCTATTTGAAGATAATAATCACACATTTTCGTGATACTTCTCCCCTATAACCCCTGCTTTATCCAGTTTACTTTTGGCTTGTTCTTTGGCCTCTGGCTTCAAATATAGAGACTTTTTTCAGATGTCTTAGCGCCCTTGGTGTCCCCTCACATTTAGGGGCCTAAAAAACTGGCAACTTTGTGCTCCGGGTAGATTGGTGGGCTGGGCTGCCCTTCGAGTACCCTAAGTCGGAAACATTCGGCCTTTTCTCTTGTATTCCTCAAATTTCAGAATAGAATCTTCTAGTCTTTTGTCACAGGGCAGAGCCTTGGCCCCAACATTCCAGAAGTCGGTGGGGAAAGGCAGTTGGAAAGACTCACCTTTAGAAGACAACCCCTCTTAATGCCTTGGCTTTCAGACCACTGTTCCCCCCTCTTTGCTGCACGAGGTCCACCCAGCCCGGAGTCTAGCTAGCAGGCCTTAATGGCAAGGGGCAGAGGACAGTCCCTTCTCTGCTCATAGTAGAGGGGGATTGACAAACCTAACTGCTTAGTATTTAGTCACTGAGATATAATTAATATGCCACTACTGGCCATTTTATATTTTTTTGTTTTGATGAAGTACAGTTCATTTGGCGTTTTTTTATTTGTTTGTTTCTAAGCTATGTTTTGCTTTGGTGTCATATCTAAGAAGTCATTGCCAATCCAAGATCACAAAGATTTGCTCCTATGTTTCTTCTAAGAGTTTTTTTAGTTTTCGCTTTTTCTTGCATGTCTTCAGCCCCTTTTGAATGAACACGTGGCTGTGGGTGGGGTGGGGTGTGGCTGTCCAGTTGGTGCAGCATCGTTGTGGAGAAGAAGGTGGTTTTTCTCCACTGAATGATCTGGGCACCAGCCCAATTGGAAATCATGTAGCCATAGATATGAGGGTTTATTTTTAGACTCTCCATTCTATTCCATGGTCTATATGTCTGTCCTTATGCCAGTGGCCCTCTGTCTGTAGCTGCAGCTTGAAGCAGATTCTGAAATGGAGACATGTGCCTCACTATTTTTTTTAAACCTGAGCAATCATCTGACTTATCAAAAGATACAAACCATTCATTTCAAATGATATAAAATACCATTTTCAAAACATCAAAGAGTGAGTTTATTTAACCATCCTCAGCTCATACCAGAGGAAAGAAAGCGGTGAGTGGAGTAACAACACATGCGATTGCATGTTTAATGAACTGGCAGCAGAGAAAGTGGCTTCTAGGAGGCAGAACTTTGTGCCCTCAGACTTAGAACCCAGGGGCCGTGCTCATCTGGCAGTAGCTCAGTGCTGCACCTACGTTAGACGTGTGCAGATGGGAACTGCTCTTCTAAAGGAAGGGCTCTTTCGGACTCTTCCTTTAAGATCAGGCCCCAGAGCCACAAAGTAATACTTGTGCTGAGCTGCTCTGTGCTAGGCAGTCAGCTGAGTAGGCTCCTTTGTGTGTACATGGGAAGCCTTCAAATCCTGCGCCCTTGGCGACCTGAGAGCCGCTAGATGCTTCCACCCCAGCTTCTCAGTTTCAGCCATTGAACGGTACAAGGGACGCACTTGGCGGGCAGTTCATCACTGACTGCACTTTGACAGGAAGTGGTGAGGGGCGCCCTGCTGTTCTTTCTTCTGGAATCATGAGCAGGAAGGATATTGGGTGAACTCCCTTTCCTTAGGTTCATGGGAGCTTTATTTTCTTCCTTTTCTAAAGGCTTTTTAGTGGGCTTCTGACCGTTTCACTGTCCTTGCGCTTGCTGGAAGTGGTTGACACAGCCAGTACTGGAATTTGGGGGTGGGTGAGAGGGTGATTTGCAGCATCATTTGGTTTCTCAGCTTAGGCCTCACCTTCCTCACTGGACTCCAGTAGACTGTCTCCTCCCTTGTCTCCCTGCCCCGTGCTGCCATCCAGTAGGACAAAGTGGGAGCAGGTGCGTGCCCAGAGACGGGGGTGGTGCCCTCTGCTGCCTGGTCATCTGAGCTCCTCAGGCCCTGGCAGCAGGACCTTGTGGGATGGACAGTCTCCTTTCAGGCACAGGAGCAAGACCCACAACACTGGCATCTGGGCCAGGAGCCCTGGGCCCCATGCCACAAGCATCTTGTTTTTCCACTGTTTTCATGCCCCCTGGCACCCCTGCCTGTTCCCAACCCACTCGCTTCTTCTCGTCCTTCCCTGGGCAGGTTCCCAGTGAGCACTTCCCCACCCTGCTGGCCTACCTGGAGGGGCTGAGGGGCCAGGCCCGAGAGCTGACTGTGCAGAAGGCCGAAGCCATGATGCAGGAGCTGGATAAAGAGGGCACCAGCGACCTAGAACCCCTGCTGCAGGAGAAGGTGCAGCGCGTCCGGCAGGTGCTGCAGCTGCTCTCCTAGGGACAGCCAGCAGGCAAGGCGCCACCTGCAGCAGCAGCGGGCAGCCCTGGACCTCTCAGGATTCAGCGTGGATCTTCTTCAGCAGTGGCCAGTGGCCTGGGGCCTCCAGGTTCAAAGTCATGCTCCCCCTGGTCAGCAGACCAGGGAATACTGCCTTTCTCTCCCCTGACCTTCCTTGGCTGGAGACTGTGTATTGATCGTGCCGGTCTCGATGCTTTCATTACAGCACACAGTCAGTGTAACATAATCTTGTGTACTAGTTCTGCTCCAGTGGCCTTCCAGTCCCTGAGGAAACTGCTTTCTGAGGGAAATGGCTCTTCCTACCCGGGATGCCTTAGTGATTGATCAGAGCTGGCCTTTCCCACCAACTGCAGTCTGTCAGTGTTGAGGTGTGAGGGGTTCCCAGAACTTGGGCCTTGAATTTGCCAAAAAGTCCCGACTATGGCTTGTCCTTCTTTCCTCAGCAGCCAACTTGGGACACTCCACAGCCTCACTGCCCAGTGACAGGGAAAATGCGGCTGTATTTTCAATAAATCAAGCCTGAGCTAGCTGAGGCACTTGTTCTATGCAGTTCGTTCTTATTTGCCTGCAGACTGTGTAGCGCTTTTCCTGAGGGTGAGCATGTGTCGGGCCAGGAGGCCACCCACAGCTGTGGCCTCCCTGGGACAGCCCCTGGGCCAGCACCTCCCACACACTCTGGCTGTGGACTGACCACTCACTCGGCAGGCCTGCCACTTCCAAGTATTGGCAGGGAGCATGTTCCAGCCCGGAAATGCCTGCTCTCTGCACAAAAATAGAAGAGCACATAGGCCCAAAGCCCCACAGCCCAGGCTCCGAGTGCCCAGGCTGTACCCAGGGAACAGTGGTCCTTGCCCAGCAGCCAGCAGCCAGGGCCTGGGCTACCTTCAGGCAGCAGGCCTTCAGGAGAACGACCTACATCACAAGACGGTGAGTTTAAGTACTATTCAGCACTCAGAAATGAGGATGGAGCTAGAAGGAATCCTACTCAGTGAAACAAGTCAGAAGGCAAGAGAAAAATATCGGATGGCTTCACTCTTAGGAGGAATATGAAAGAGCAACAACAACAAAAAAAAAAAAAAAAAAAAAGAAGAAGAAGCTCAAGGAAATGGGCAACTACAACTAAAATCAAACAAAAAACAAGACCAAAAGGTCAAAGATAAACCAGAGGGACCATGGGGGGAGGGGAAGAGGGGAGGGCAAAGACGGGGTTGAGGGCAGAAAGAGCACAAGGGACTGGGGTGATGGTGCACGGGTGGAATGGTGGTGGGGACTCCCTGGGGAATACACATGATGTTAAATTTTTTAAAAATTAGGAAAATGAGCATCAGTATCTATATAAGGACAATGGAATCCTACGCTTCTCGGGAGCGTTTTCCTCGATAGTCACTGTATTGCCAGTTGATCATCATCATAATAAAACATGAAAAAGATGTTAATGGGAAAAAGAAAGAAAGAAGCACAATCTGCCTAGTAGGTAGAAGGGAACTTCAGGTGTGTGTGATTATGACAGAGGACCTGTGTTTGACCAGATGCTCTATTTGTCACTGAGACTTAGTGCCTAATCTACAGAGAAGTTGGTGGAAATAAAGGACTTTTAAACCATTAAAAAAAAAAAAACCAAGATGGTGGGTTTAAAACTCATCCTCGGGGTCTTTGACACCTCTCCCCTGAACTCAGCACCCCCCCCAGTGTGGCACAGGGCACAAGGGCCACTCACTCTCAGCACACTCATCCTGGGGATTCAGCCTTCAAGACCCCACATGGCTCTGAGGCTGTGGTAGGTCCTCGGATGGCTGCACTTTGTGCCCCTGCTGCCCCCTAGAGCTGTTAGGTTCTTGGGGTGCAGTAGGCAATCGGAGCACCTTGGTTGCTTGGGACATAGAGCTAACGTTGTTCACTGAAATGCTAATAACTATGTGGCACAGGCATAGGCCCTCTGTTCTGGAAGAGGGTCTCAGGCTTTCCTGGCCTGGCCGGGCCTCCCTGGCCGTGGTCCCCAGGGATACCACCCCAGCACAGTATCCCCAGCCTGCTTTGTGACCCATTGGTATCTGCTGTTACTGGAGAGATGTTTCTGGTGAGGCTAGGTCCCTGATGTGGAGTGGTCTGAGCTCGAGAGCGGGACCCACGTGTCCAAAGGGGCGGGCTGAGAAGATCCCTCCCGCTTCTTGCCGTAAGCACAGACCCCAAGGCTCACACACACACAGCCTGTGAAGAGGGGTGCTGCTGTGTGGTTGTTGGTGGACCCCATCTCCTGCTGCAGGTGCAGCTGAAAGACTGTTCCATGTGGGAGTGACTGGACCAGATCCTTCTTTGGCCCCAGGATGGCCGTTGGAGACAGAGCAACAGAGCAGCTGAGGGCAGAGGCGCCCCTGGAGACCCCTGGCATGCTCTCCAGCCCTGTGTGTGTGCATGAGCCTGCTCCCTCTAGGCAGCAGCACTGGGGGTGGGGGAGTGTGGTGGCTCTGCTGACTTCCCAGTCCCCAGAAGAGTGTCTCCTCTTGGGATGGAGCCTGGTGTTCCAGCAGGCGAGACATAAACAGGAAAACACCTTGTGAAGCACGAGTCAGTGCAAGTCTGGAGTGGGTCAGCGCCCCAGCCAGGGCATCCTGCTCCACGGATAGTCCGTGGGTCCTGGCACAGTCAGGGTGCCGCCTCGCTGTTCCTCAGCTGTGAAACGTCCTAGCAATACACAGAGAAAAGGCATACCGAAGCTCCACAAGATGCCAAGAACATCCAGGAGTGAGTGTCAAGAGCCATGGTTCTGTATTCCCCCGCACCCAGATCGAAAAGGGAAAGTTCTTGTTGTTTCACAGAGAAGGGTCCTAGAGAGCTGGAGTCACCCCTCTTTGAGCACAGACTCCCCTAAACGCCAGCTCAAGGAGGGCTCTTCCCCCCCAGGAAATCTCCTCAGAACCAAGTACAGTTCCCTTGGCAAGGGGAGGTGCAGAGGATGTCTCCCCTGGGGCAGAACTCGGGAACCGGGCAACCCCTGGGTCCCCATGCCAGCCAGATGTGGCACTCCGGTGAGACCCCAGGGGCAGCCAAGGTGGAAGGATCTGAGCCAAGCCATGGACGGAGGGCCAGTGTGCCCCCAAACTAAGAGTGGTGAGGCCAACTCACTAGGCCTGCCTGAGCCACTAGCCAGGCAGTGGGCCTGCCTGATAATGGCTATTGTTTTTCCTTTCAACACCCCTCCCCAAAGAAAAGAACACGACTGTCCACCAGAAGGCGTAGGGGCAAACAAAGTGAGCGCTAGTGGGAAATCAAAGGAGAGGACTGCTGACCCAGGCGACAGCAAGGCTGGGTCCCAAAAGCAGCATGCTGAGTGAAAGGAGAGCATGTGTGGGGCCCCACGTGGGTGAAATCCTAAAAACAAGCTGCACTTGAAGGCAGAGCATGGCGGGGGCTGGGTTCAGGGGACGCCGAGACTCGGGAGGAAACAGCTCGTGTCTACATGGTTATGCTGTTCCAGAACTCACCACGCTGCACGCTCGAGTGACTGTTAATAGCAGCACCACAAGGCTGACCGAGGAATGCCGTCCCCAGAGGAGCGAGGCAAACCCTTCCCACAAAGCTGGTAGCCAAGCTCTTTGCTCCGGAAAGAAAATAAGAAAACGGGGCCTCCCTGGTGGCACAGTGGGTTAAGCAACGCACTATGAAGCAAACCGCAGCCACTGCAGCACGAGTTCGATCCCTGCTGCTGGCCAGGGAGGGGACCCACATGGCATGGCAGACCTCTCCTGCTGTGCCCACTGCTTCCCTCAGCAGTGTACTTCAGTTGATCTGCCTGTTCTGCTCCCGCTTTCTGTGGTGAATCCTCTCCCCCCACACCATACACCTCTGGCCTGTACCCCAGTGCTTGTATGCATAAATAAATAAATCTTTAAAAAAAAAAACTAAAAAAAAAAAAAAGAAAAGAAAACGGCATTGTATGTTAAAAAGGCAAGTTGTGGCCCTCGTGTCCATTCTCATCCCTGCTCTGTGTGCCCTCTGGTGGTCAGGAGCGCTGTTAGGAAGAATGGCGTTCTCTGAGGGGGCATGGGTGGGACAGACCGGGAGCCTTCTGGGCCGAGGGGCGGTGAGAAGCTCGTCAGCCCTGTTGAGGCACAGAACTGACGGAAGGTGGAAGCGTCCGGCACAACGCATCCTGAGCAAGGAGGCCTTCACCCGTTACGTGTGCCTCTGTCCTCCAGCCAGGAAATGAACATTCTTCTACCTCGTTACCTGGCATAGGGCTTTCCCCTCAGTGCAAGCCCCCAGAAGAGCCGTGTCTGCCTTTACATACGCGTGTATTCTGGCTTACGTTCTGCTAACTGTAATGCTGCTCCAGCTAGAACGTCCCTGGGCCAGGAGGAGGCTAGAAGGGAGGAGAGCGTAGGGGGAGCTGCCCTGCCCAGTGACAGGAGGGCAGCTGAGAGCAGAGGGACCCCGAAGGCCTGCCCCGACACGCTCTTCAGCCTTGTGCGTGCGTGTGTGTGTGCGCACGTGTGCTCGTGTGCACGTGCACCTATACCCTGCGGGTTGCAGCTTCACTAGTGGCTCCACCGGCTTCCCAGAAGAATGTCTCCTCTTGGCGCCCCTTAGGCCTTTGAGCCGAGGCCACAGCAGCCTGTGTTTGTTCAGCAGAGTTTGCTTATGGTTTGGGGGTTGTGTGGTTTTGTTTTTCTTAGACTTAGGAGAGATAATGCAAGGCACATGCGGTGTGGCTGGGGGCCAGCCCTGGAGCCCGTGGTGGATCTGGAGCCCAGAGCAGCCCCAGAAACTCCTCCACCCAGGCAGGATGCAAAAACAGATACTGGGGGAGCCCGTCGCCTCACGGCATCTGGGGACCCTCAGGTGGATGCTGGCAGAGGCTTCTCCCAGCGGCTGTGCAGTGTGGAGTCTGAGCGCACTGGAGGTGCAGCCAGCAGGAGACAGCATCCAGAACTTGGAAGTGACCGTCGTGGGATGAATGGATAAACACAGCGTGGTCCATCCGCACAAGGGCAGATCATTCAGCCTTAAAAGGAAGGGAATGCCATTGCTCTGTTACAGATGACCCTGGAGGACAGATGCCGAGTGAAATAAGCCAGGCACAAAAGGACAAACATGGTGTGACTCCACTTACACGAGGTCCTTAGAGCTGTCAGAGCCACAGAGGCAGAAAGTAGACAGAGGGTGCCAGAGGCTGGGGAGGAGACAGGACAGAGCTTTAGACTGGGAAGATGAGAACGTTCTGGAGCTGGATGGTGGGGATGACTGCCCCTTAGTGTGAATGTTAATACCCCAAATGGACAGTTAATAAAGGTTAGGATGGTAAATTTTATGCACGTAAATACATATACAATAATAGAATAAGAAAAATACAAAAACAAAAACCACCCAGGCCAACTAAGTGGTTGAAGCAGAAATGACAGGCGACCCATCAACACCCAGACTGGGCGTCTGACCCATGAAGTTCTGAGTAACTGGTCTGTGGGGGTGGGGGTGGGTCCTCATGTGGTGGGCAGGCAGCTCCGGAGTGTGTGGGGCACCCCACACCCCACTTCTCCAAGCTGATGAGTTAAATGCAGCTCTGACAGCTGCTCGCTCTGTTTTTATTAAATTATGTCTTTCTCACTTGAGGATGATGCACTGATACTGCCTAGCTTGCAGGGAGCCTGGCTGTATCCCCTGTGGAAAGGCTAAGACCGCAGCCTCAGTTTCTTCATGCAAAATGGGGTAAGAGGTGGCGAGTCAGACGGTGGAGTGGTAGGTGCATGCATCTTGGGTCCGTGTGTCGGAAATCACACAACTTCAGGTTATTACGTGATTTTTGCTGGTCAGCCTCCAGCAGGGGTGGTCTTGGCTCTCTGGGAAGGCACCCGAGTCCCTGCTCCCCTCTGGAGCACGAACTCCCTGTCCAGACTGCCTCAGGTCTCTGTCTGGACTCAGGCGACTGGCCACTGGGGTGGGGGAGCCCCAAGTGGGTGGCCAACATCTACCATACACATGTCCACCTCTCGCTCACTGGGGCATCAGGCTGCGGTCATCCTGTGGCAGAGGCCAGAAGCTTAGGCCCCATGGGCTTCCTCGAGGGGCCCCCAGGACACACAAGTCATTTCATGGACCTCCTGCTCTGCGCAGCCCCTAAAGGTATGCCCCCCTGGAGATCTACCAGAGTTCCCCACCCCAAAACAGGGTTCCTGGACTCCACCCAGGTGGAGTCTTAAATGTGGACCCCCTTCAGGTCTCCCAAGGCTGACAGAGCCCTCACTGCTCAGCCCTGCCCCTGGGGGCTCAGGGGCACCACTGCCCCGGTTCTTGCTCTCACCGGCAGGCCTACGGGGATGGGGGTGCCAGCCACTAGGACCAGAGCAACACGTTTTAAAGACTTTAAACTTCCCCACTGGGATCGCTACCTTCCAACTGAGCATAAAAGCTTTTAAAATGTGTACTTGGCAAATTAAACCAAGTCCCATAAAACAACTAATCCATTAGATTCTTCTGAGAAAGCTTAAAAGTCAGCTTTGAACATAGTTCATTTGGACACCTGTTCTTAGACACTACAAAACTGTATCCCGGTTTCTATGTCCTGCTGTTCCGACTGAAGCTCACTCATCCCCAGAGGACGTGAATCCGGCTCCGACTGGGGAACTGACTTCCTTAAACAGGGCTGTGTTGGAATTACAACAAAGCAAAGGACATCGATAAAAACAGCTCTTTTAAAAGTAATGATTTTAAAAAGGCCTCCACCTCCTCCCTTCAGATCCCATACCCAGGAAGTGGGCTGAGTCTCTTCAACTACAGTTTCTTGAAAAAGGGTTTTCTACTGCCATTCGGGAATGTTCCTCTTCAGCTCCGCAGGGTGCTCTGAGTTGTTCAGGATGAAGTCGGATCAGACCTGCCAACTTCGTGGTATGAATTTAGCCAAAAGCACCCCCCCTATCCTAGGCCAGGTGGATCCCCAGCCTTGGTCCCCCTATGCCCCTTGGTGTCAAAATGTTTCAGATAGATAGAAGAGAACAACAAGGCAAATGCTTGTCACCCACCCCCACAGCTTCCCCGGAAATAAAAGATAAGTGCATCTGGAAGCATCCATAGGCCCCGCCCCCAATTACTATGAACCTGCCCCACCCCCTCCCCCCAACACACACACACACCTGCCCCAGATGCTGGAGGTGTGTGCTGACCCGTTCTGGATCATTTCTTTTTAACCGTGGACGGTCCACTGTGGTGCGTGGGGATTGATCCCTGGTCCTGAGGTCCCTCCCCCGGCAGCGGCTGCCCGGGGTGTTGTCTGTTCACCCGTTTGTGCTCCCTACGTGCCTTCTCCACAGCACCACCAGCACCCAGCGTGGTCAGACTTTTTGCTAACCTGACATTCCCTGAGTCTTCAGGAAGGCCTCCAGCCCCCCAGTAGGGACCCCAGTCGGTGCCTCCCGCCATGGAGACAGCGAAGTATAATCTCAGGGGGTGCTATTGGGCAGAATTCATCAGCTTTGCTAACTGCCACACCCCAGCCCCTGCCCTCCAGCCCACCCTCCCACCTCCTGTATGCTCTGCCCAGCAAGAAGCCCCTTCTCCCACAGCGACTCAGTTCAAGGCTTTTGATTGAAAAGCCAAGGCGCAGGTCCTGGGAAGGTCCAGAGGCAGACAAGAGATGTGGAAGCGGGGAGGGGTGGGAGGGGGTGTCAGAGTGAATCAGAGAAAGGCACTCATGTGGCACCTGGCCTGGCTTCTCAAAGGCCCCTCTCCCACTTCCAGAACCTGTGCCAACTCAGCTATGGGACAGACTGGCTCCCTCAGGGAGGGCCCCGGGACCGGAAGGCCCAAGGCTGCATATCCCAGGCTGGCTCAAGACAGCACCAGTGCTCATGGCCGGCTCCTGGGCCACCTGAACAGAGGCAGGTTCCCAGGAGGGTTGCCGGAGAGCAGGGGCCAGGTAAGTCTGACCTTCATATAAATGAGTGGTGTGTATGCGTGTGTCCCGGGGGGGCTGGGGGAGGTGCATCACAACCTCCCTGAGTCCCAGACCTGGCCTCCTGGTCCCAGCTTCTGTCAGCTTGAGGGAAACGTGCCCCATGGGCATGGAGACTGGGTCTGCTGCCCCGGAGCCCCGCCACAGTGGCAGCCGTGCATCTTGGGGGCCAGGGTGGATGGAAGCTTTGCTGGGCTTTGGGTGGCCAGGGTCTCAGCCTCCTGGTTCACATCAGGTCCTGTGAGCTGACGAGGGCACACGTGAGGGGTCCTCGGCACCCTCCCTCTAACCCCCACATCCTCACATCCAAATTCCACTGTCCACCCCTCAGTCTGATCCTACTGGTGGCAGCTGCCTCCCCGCTGGCCATCTGCCACTAAGGGCATACCAATTCCCCCAGGCCTCAGGGTCTTGGCTCCGGGCAGAACACCCCTCCCCCTGCATGTGTGTCCCTCGGGCAGCTCCAGGCACAGAGTGGGGTCTGCAGGAGATCTAGCAGATCCTAGGGCCCCCGCGGTGGTGCAAATGGGACCTGCCTCTGGGTGGATGCTGCCTGTGGGTGGACATTGTCCCTCGACTCAGTGACCACTGCTGTCTCCCTGCGCTCCCCGCTGCAGGCCGGGAGCCCGCTGTGCCTGGTGGGAATGCTGGCTGATGCTGGTCCTGGTGGGGAGCGGGTGTGAGAGCAGCATGGGAGTGAAAAACACGGAAAGGAGGGGATCCTTGCTGGGAGAAGGGGCACTGCACCAGTGGGTGGTGGAGGCTGGATGCAGCCAGAGGCAGTGAGTGATAGCTAAGGTGTCAGGGTGAAGGGAAGAGGGAGAAGATCAAGGAAGGGAGGGGAACCCAACTCTGCTTCTGGGGTCCTCCCCTGACTGCCTGGTGCAGGACTGGAAGAAAAGAGTCTGTAATTCCCAGGGTCTGAGGCCCTAGAGGAGGGTCTGGTGCCTTAGGAAGATGAATCAGACCCATGAAGTGCTGTTGGCTATGGAGAAAGAGAAGGGGTTCTCCTGCCACCCATGGTGCCCAGATGAGGGCTGGTTTCCAGCCCCACGAGATGGGATTCTGGGTTTCCAGCCCCACGAGATGGGATTCTGGGCCCATCGTGGACACTGTCTTTGGAACAGTCTGTAGAGTCCAGCATAAGGGGCTGTGCGCTGTACATCTTGCCCCGAGGGGGCATAACTCAGACCCTCCATGGAGCTGGGGGGGCGGTGGTCTTGGGAGACTGCCCAGCGCACGCTGTACCCCGCAGTCAGCACCCCTGGGGCCTGGGCACGGCGCACAGGGCTTGTGCCGGCGGCCGCATGGTGAAGGCAGGGGCAGGGGTGGTGTTCAGCATAGTGGGGCTGAGGCCCGGCGGAGGCAGCAGGCGGTATCTCTGGAGCAGGCCTGCGAACAGCAGAAACAGCTCCGTCCTGGCCAGGCTTTCCCCGACGCACACGCGGCGGCCTGCGGGGGAAACCAAGGCAGGAGTGGGTTCTCCGGACCTGCACTTGACCCAGCTGTCTCCTGGGATGGGCTTGGGCTGATCCGCACTGGTCCACTGTGGGAGCAGGTGCTGAACCGTCGGGTGGAGTGAGGGGAGGGGTTTTGCCCGCTGGCCTGGAGCCCCTGTGTTTCCCAGCCACCCGTGCCTCCCCACCTCAAAGTTTCAGGCACCTGCAGAGAACGGCAGGAAGGCCGCCCGATTCACGAAGCGCCCGTCAGCGTCCAGGAAGTGACCCGGATTGAACTGGCCAGGGGTATCCCACTGAGTCTTGTCCAGAAGCACAGAGCTCAGCAGGGGGACCACGGCCGTGCCCTGTGGTGGGGGCAAGAGGGGACTGAGCCTGGTTACCCCACCCAGGTGCACTCACGCCTGGAGCACAGAGTGGGGGACTCCAAGGAGAAAAGGTAGTTGGGGCATACCAGTTGCGGTCAGCGCTACCCCTGCTGTGGCGCACAGCAAGACCAGGCACACCCTAGGCTGCTTGGCTGCAGCCCCAGGGTTAAGGACCCGAGGGGCCAAGGGCGGAGCCTTCTACTCTGGCACCCCCTCCTGCTTCCTTTGACATCAGGCACCCCAGAGTTCCCAAGACAACCAACCCATCCCTCCCACCCAAAAAAGAGGTAGAGTGAGAAGCACCAGCCCCGCTGGCCCCGTGAGGGAGGGAGCAGAGGGCAGGGCGGGCTGCAGGCCCTCCCACCTTGGGCAGCAGATAGCCACACAGCTGGACGTCGGCCGTGGTGCAGCGGGGCACGTGCGGCAGGAGGGTGGTGAATCGCTGGACCTCGTGCAGCACAGCGTTGGTGTACGGCAGTGACCGCTGGTCCTCTGGCTGGGGAAGCCGCCCGGGCCCCAGCACATGGTCTAGCTCCTCCTGCACCCGACCTGCAGCAGAGGATAGTCCCAGCACCCCTGGGATCTTCACTCCTCCACTGGGGGGACCCACCCACTAGGCAGGGGCAGCCTCGGGGCACGGGGTCTCACCCTGCACACTCGGGTGCTTGCCCATCAGGAGGGCGGCCCACTGCAGAGTGGCCGAGGTCGTTTCTGTACCAGCCATGACCATGTCCAGGATACAGGCCACCACATTGGTCTCAGCAAACAGGCCATCTGGATCTTCCCCCTGCAGAGGTGGGTGGGGATGACTCAGCTGGAGGACGGGATCTGTGGGCCCGCACCCAGCCCTGGGCTAAAGACAGAGGGAGAAGCCCAAGTTTGACAGAAAGGACAATTAGGACAGACCCAACGAGCACCCCACTATCTGTGCTCCTGGCGTCCTCCCAACCAGGAGACCGGCACTGTGAACGCCCATTTCACAGATGAGACTGAGGCTCAGAGAGGCCCCTAGTCAGGAGGTGGAGAAATGGGGTGCAGGACAGACACCAGCCCTTCCCCAGCCCAACTCCTCCTGGGTGGGGCCCTGGGCTGCTCCCAGGCATCCTCAAGGTGGGGGTGGGTCTCCCCGACACCTGGCTCTTCTGCATCAGGGCATCCACGTAGCTCTGCACGGGACCTCCGGTGGGCGTGGGCAGCTGCCTGGCCTGCAGGAGCGTCCTCAAGATGACGCGAACCTCCTCGATCTTCCGCAGCACCGGCTGGTGCAGCTTGAGCAGGGCCCCAATCCAAGGGTAGATGTTGAACAGCTGGGGGCAGAGGCGAGGTGGGGATGAGGGTGGGGCCCCTTTCCCCCAGTGGAGTGAATCATTCTTCAGTGAGGTGTGCTCACATGTCCCGGCCCCTCGTGCACCCCAGGCACCAGGCCGACGTGCAGGGGCCCTCGCCCTCCTGATGGGGCCAGTGAGACTTAGATGGAAACTTCATGTGCAGTACAGGAAGGAGGAAGCCCCGTGCAGGCCCCTGAAAACCTGGCCCTCCCCCCTCCACCAAAGCGGTGACACAGAGAAAGGAAGGGTTGCTGCTGCAAAAAACCTTTAAGTCTGCTGCAAGTCATTAAAAAAATGGAAGAATTTGCAAACTCCAGCTCATGCCGCAGTGAGCCAGGCTTCACAGCAGTCTGTCTGACCGGTCTGCACTCAGTCAGTGCTCAGTAGATGTTCCCAGCTAAGCCTAGCACTGCTGCGCCCCCTGAACATTATCCACCCCTGGGAGCAAACCATGTGGAGCTGGTCACAGAGATAGAACGGGATGGAACATTCCATGGCTCCCGGAGCTGCCCCTAAAGCCTCACTGACCCCTGTGACTTCACCCTTCTGGGGGCCCCCGATGGGCCTGGGCAGGGCTGAATGTTCCTGCCCAGAGGACAACAGAGGACCCCCCCTACCTGGCTACGACCAGAATTAGGACTCACTTCCTAGGTTGCTCTTACAGGGTGCCGGCAGCAACCCCACCTGCCCATAGCTGCATGTCAGAGGCACGGGATGAGAAGGGTGTTTGAGCCCCGAAGCCGCCATAATACGCAAACCACCCTGACACGTGGGTGCCTAGGAGAATGGTGAAGGGATTGATGAGGGAAGCTACGAAGATGACTTTCTCCTTCTGGAAGGGAGTGAATTGCACACAGCCCGAGTCTGACAGTAGCGGGAACTGGTCCTTAGGATTTTTCAAGACGCTGGGGACTGATGTCAGATGGAAAACCCCTGGGTTGTAAGGACTAGGGGACTTGGGAGACTCGTCTCCTGGGAAGGAATGCCCAACCTCCACCCCACCTTTGAGCATCTGTTGCTGAGGGGAGGTCGGCTCCTCCTTAGAGAGCAGGGGACACAGGCCTGAGGCGCTGGCCAGTGGACTGCAGAGACGGGAGGTACGCAGGCCCCCTGGATCCAACCCAGGGCTGCCCACCTCCCAAGGGTGGGGTGATGCTGGGACCCCCACCCAGCCTATCTCAAGCAGCCAGGGAGCAGCACTCTCACCTGCAGGCCAGGGGTCCCCAACAGGACCATGATCTCGTCAATGAGGCCCAGCAGGGACATGAACACGGGGTCCCTGTAGTCGAAGCGCTGACCGAAGAGCAGTGTGAAGGTGATGTTGGAGGGCGCCCAGCCAAGCAGGGGCAGGGGGAAGGGCTGGCCTGGGGGTGGGGCACAGAGACAGGCTTCAGCGGTGAAGGCCACAGGGGAGGGGGTGTCCCCAGCCCTCACTCACCTCCATAGCCATCCAGCTGCCCCATGAGGCACCTCATCTCCTGCAGAACCTTGTCGGCCACAGGCCCCCGCCCCACGCCCAGGCTGTGGAGGGTACGAACGGTGAACTGGCGGGCTGCCCTCCACTGAGCCCCGGACGAGAAGAAGATGCCTGCAGCCAGACAATGCCAGGTGAGCACCTGCCAGGTGATACGGCAGGGAGCAAACTGGGTGACCCCAGGTCAGGACCCTGGCTAACCTCACGATACCCATGATTGTTCCAGGAGCTGGCCTTGCTGGCTTCCATGCCTCTTGGCTCCCTGACTTGCTGCTCCCTGGGGTCTTGCTTGCCCGTGGATGCCCACACCCTGTATTTCCCTCAGCACCACACTTGCCGGGAGGAAAGGGCCCTTCTCAGTGCCCCCACCGCACCAGCAGTCCATGCCCAGCAGGCCTGCCCCTGCCATCTCAGCCACAGCCACTGCCGCCAGCGAACACCTACCCCTGCCGCCCTGGATGAGCTGGAAGATGGCGATGGGGGGCCGGTCAGCCAGCTCCTGCCCGGTGCCCACCAGGGCCTCCTTCACCGCCTCGTAGCCCGTCAGCACCACCATCTTCTGGCGCCCCAAGTGAACAGTGAACACCGGCCCATAGCGTTCTGAGAGCTGGGAAAACAGGCAGGGATCAAGGGGTGGCCCCGCCTCTGGTTCTGGGGTCTCTGGCTGCCTCACCAGGGTGGGGTGAACAAATATCCCAGCGCCACAGAGGGGAGGTACGTTTTGCCGAGCAGGTCTGGGGAGCAGTGTCTCGGGGGCAGTGGGGTGTGGCTGTCAGCTTCTCTTTTGGGGGAAGGAAAGTCTGTCTCTCCCTGGCGCCCCCACCCAGTAGGAGGACAAGAACCATAGCAGCCCCACGAGAGCTGGCTGCTGTGGCCTCAGTGGGTCCCAGCCCCTTAGTCCCCAAGGTGGGGAGGGCTGTCCTGGGCCTGCCTCGCAGGTGAGGGGGCTGCAGTCTGAGATGGGAGTGAGTCACTGCTCATCGTGTGCAGTGAGGAGACGCGGGCATTCGACCTGGCTCTGCCATCCGCTGATCACTTGGCACCAGCAAGAGACACTGGCCTCTGCTGCCAGCACTGGACGCAGAGCCTGAGCCTGGTGCCTGCAGCTTGGTGGGGACGTTGCTTCAGCCCAGGGGTCCTCAACTCCCCTGAGTGGCTGGGACCGCTGCCCCTCTTCCCCACCCACCTGCCAGGCACCCAGGGCAGTACTGGAAGCAGAGATCCTCCACTGAAGACCCGGGTGGGCGAAGGTTGGCTGGGCGGCCCTCAGGGGCCCAGGGGCTAGGCCTCATCTCACTTTACCCCTACGCCAGTCACTCCTAGCTGGCAGCAAGCAGCCTGCCCTCAGCATGGGGTGAGGACCTTCCAGCCTCCTGCCCAGCGGACGGCATTAACCTGCCCACGGGCACTTCTGCGAACAGGTCCTTGTTTGTTCACTGGCCTCTGGGGCACCAGGATGTTCCCAGGAGTGCCTGCCCCTCCGCTCTGGTGCCACCAAGCCCTGCAGGCTGTCATCAAATGCTGCCTCCTGCAGGGAGCCCTCCTGGTCTGCCCTTCCTGGCCCACTGCCTCTTGGATGGTGCATCTGCTTTCCTAGGCAAGGTGGGTACTTGGCCTTCTGTGTCCGCAGCCAGCCCAGCGCCGGGCTCCTACCGGACAGGGGTCCCAGCCAACAGAGGTGGACTTCCCTAGAGATGGGCCGGGGTGCCACAGTCCTTAAGACTGGGCTGGCGGGGAGCTGCTTGGGGCCCAGGGTGAGGGAGCTGAGCTGTAGGAACTGTCCTCCCCAACTTACCTCCAACAGCGACCGGTCCTGCTGAGACACCCGCAGCAAGTGCAGGTTCCCGATGAGGGGCAGCGGGCGCGGCCCTGGGGGCCAGTGTGAGTCTGGGGAGGGCGCGCGGGTGCAGGCATGGACCAGCCCCCAGAGCCCCAGGAGCAGCAGGAGCCCCAGGAGCAGCAGGGCCATGAGGACGCGGGTTTGAGGCCCCAGCTCCCTTTCCTGGGCCCACGTCCCCACCCTGTGCCTTATAGGCCTCTGGGCAGGAGGGCGTGCCAGCACCCCACCCACCCCCACCACCCCGAGAATGTGGAACAAGCAGTTTGCAGGGGACAGCCAGGCAGCTTAAAGCGACAGGCGTGTGTGGAATGTGGGGTCGAGCCTGTGGCAGGGAGTGGGGGTCCAGAAGCTGCCTGGGGGGGTGTTGTCTGGGCCCTATGCTGGGAGCACCCTTGTCCTGACCTTGTTGCAGAGAGCACACTGCGCTCACTGCGTGCCCCTTCCTGCAGGTCACGGCCCTCTGCCTCAGTCTCCCCACCAGCACCGGGACCTCAGTGCTTTGCAACCCAGCCCTGGCTCTGCAGGGAAGAGCCCATGCTCTGGGGTCCCTCAGTGGTCCCCTGTGTGGGGCAGGAGGATCACGGATCTCTCCCATGCGCCCCACCGCCGATGTCCACAAGTGGAGGATCACCAGACGTGAGGCCTCGAGGACCTGCACAGAGACACCTCCAATCCCAGGGCCTCCTGAGGCCGCCAGCTGTTCCCCCGCTGTGCAGAGGCGCTCACCCCCAGTGACAGTCTCCTCTGGGTGGAACGGGTGGGGTGGGGGCTGCCGTTCAGAGGGGCGCACTGTGCAGGCGGGCAGGGCCCGGGCCAGGCATGCTGGGGGACAGGTGGCCGAGTGCGCAGGCCCCTGTCTGTGCCGCACTTGGGTCTCCAAAGCCCTGGTGGTCGACGGGGAGGGGCGTAGGCATCACTGAGGGGCAGGCAGGTTGTTGGCACCAGAAGTGGCTGGGCCTGCTTTGCACCACCTGCCCTGACATGAGGCAGCCGAACCCCAGCAGGGCCCCTTCCCGTGGGGCCGGTCTCTGGGGGTTGGCCATGCCCTTACACAGACCCCAGAGCCCAGCAGCCTAAGGACCTGACAGCCTCCCAGACCTGCACTCTTGCTGGGGGCGCTCACCACCTCCAAGGTGCCTGTCCTGTTGCACAGCTCAGGGGTGCGGTGGGGGGATGGCTTTCTGACTCTCCTGTTGAGTCACTGAAGCTGCCTTGGCTGCTACTGAGTGCGGGGTGGGGGTCCTGTCGGCCCAGGCGGCCACTTGTCTGATTCCACGCACTTCAGGGGCGCTCCTGTGCATGCTGCGCTCTTCCACGAGCCGGGGTGACAGAAATGGGTGCTGTAGGGCCCTGGAAGGGCCCTCGCGGCCTGGTGAAGGGGCCATGTGGCAGAGGCTCACAGAGGAGCATTTTAGCAGAGGACACCGCCTGTGAAGACCTGGGCGCACAGGCAAGCAAGGGGTGGTGTGGGGCGAGCTGGGCAGGCTGGTCATCGCCCCAGAGTTCCACCAGGGGTCTCACTCGGAGGTATGCCCCTGGCTGCAGCAAGGCAGTGTGGCTGGGGTGCTGGAGGCAGGAATTTGGGGTCCCTGAGGTGGGGGGGTCTCTGTTTCCTCAACCTTCTCCTTGACGTGGGTAAGTCCAGTCAGCCCTGCTGATCATGAGCCCAGATCTCGGGGCCACCAGACTGGGCACCTGCACCGAGCCCCACTGAGCCCCCTCTCCAGAGCAGGCTCCCTGCAGGGAGGTGGTGCGGCTGGGAGGACTTTCCAGAACTGCCCTGGCTGAGCCAGTTTCTGGCCTCTCATCTGCAGGGCCCTTTGTCTCCTCCCACAGCACTGGGGGGCAGGGGCTGCCCCTATTTCATAGAGAAGGGAGTGGGACACTCCAGTACCCTCCATCTGACTGGCGTCCCACTGTCCAGCAAGGCGAGCACAGCAGTGAAGGGCCTGCACTGGGAACCACACTCAGGGCAGCACAGGACTCTGCCCCTTGCTCACAGCCGGGTCCTAAGCGGTGCTCCACTCTGGGAGCCCCGTTCGCTCGATCTGCACAGGGGCACCCTGCTCCTAGCTGTTAGCTGGCGCCCAGGATTTAGCAGGCAGAGCAAACAGGGTGTGGCTGAGAGGAGGCGCACGGGCTCCCTTGAATGTGGTGGGGCCAGCCCACGGACTGGCCGCGGGGCAAGGGGGGCCCCCGAGCTGCTGGGTGTCACACGTGCAAACGTAACCTCGAGGTTGTCGGGGACGTATCTAGCCAATGAGGGTGAAACTGTGGGGCTGGCCAGAACAACATGGGTGTCCAGGGCTCCCAATGACAACTGAGAAGCCCGCCTGGGAGCTTCAACACGACAGAAACTTACTCTCTTGGTGGAGACCAGACGTCAGTGCTGCATGCGGGCAGAGCCGGCTCCTCCAAGGCGGGGAGGTTCCTTGCTGCCTCTTACTGGCCTTTCCTTGGCCAGCGGCCGCATCCTCCATCTCTGCCGCTCTTGCCTTGTGCCCTCTCCCTGCGTGACTGCGTGCTTCCCTATTTCTGTCTCTTGGAAGGAACTCCCTAGTTCCTCTAGGAGGTAGCTCCCTTGTCCAGGAAGACCGCATCTTGAGTCCTGACCTCAATGGTTAGATGGACAAAGACCAGGGGCACATCTGACAGACTATTGTGTCAGCGCCAGTTTGGATATTTATCCACTTAAATAGACAACAGACGCACGCCAGTTAGGCCCAGAAGTCCAGGAAAGGCCTTCAGGGCAGAATGGGCCCCTTGCCACAAGCCACTTGCTCCAGTTCCTTCCAGAGATGTGTGGCGCCGTTGTGTACGTGACTTCGTTCTTACAACTTTACTTACAGAGAACAGTGCAAGTTAAGCAGACGGTTGGACGGGTTTTGATATGTTTACATTCAGGCAGCTTTGCCCCTGCCAGAGAGTGAGCCTCTCCATCAACTCCAGTCCCCTCCTACCCCTGCACCCTTCCCTCCTCTACGGTGCCGACGTGGCTGGGGCCGGCAGCAGCCTCCCATCCTCTAAGTGTTCTTCTCCGACATGGCTGGCTTCCCATTGTGTCTGACCTCAGGCTGTCACAGACAGCCTGCTCAGAATATCTCTGTGCGGTTCTGTGTACGTGGTTGCGGCAGATGATGTCAAGTAAGTTTTTAGAACTGAGTCCCTGAGCTGAGGACTGACTCCTTGTTAGGTTCTAGCAGACATTCTCAGATGCCCTGTACACAGAGACCCACACAGGTGAGGCTCTTTCCTCCCACGTCTGGCCAGACACGGAGATGTTGGCAGGAGCCCCTTACATCCCAGCTCCATGCTCTCTGGGCCTCCCTGCCTCCCTGCTGCTCTGTTCTTCCCCTCCCCAAACGCTGGGTAGGATCTCCAGGCTGTCCTGCCCTCTCATCTCTGCCCACACCTCCTCTTGATGTCAGCACACCCATTTTCTTGGCATCAAGAACAATTTGCAATCATGACCCCTCCTTGATTTCCTGGAAGTTCCTCCAGCCATGTGTACGGGACTTCTTTCTATGTCATATGGCATCTGAACCCAACTGTTCCATGCCCGTAGGCATTATTTTTAGGGAAACCCCCAAATTGACTGGAGCGGTGCACTGGGCCAAGTGGTACTCCCCCTATGTTCACCTACAACCCCAGAATATGACCTTATTAAGTTACAGGGTCTTTGCAGATGAAATGAAGTTTAAATGAGGTCATCCTCTATTAAGATGCACTAGTGCACTTGAAACAAGATCAACATGACCTCGGTTTCCTAAGCTACAAAAAACGTGTCTAATTTTTCTTTGAGACTCACAGACACACAGAGACGGGACACTTATCAGCAGGTGACACAATGTGAACATTCATGGACGTTAATGGATTTGAAGCTAAACCCCAAGGAGGTCAAGTTTCAGAGCGCTCCAACATGGGACCAAAAGTAACAGGTGGAGAAGAGGGAGGGTGTTTACCCAGAAGCAAGGAACCCATCAACAGAAATGCAAAACTCCAGTTCTCTGAAGAAAAACCTCTTGGTGTTTCCCCATGTATGGACTGCTCTGGTACTAGCCAAGAACTTCAGCCAAGTCCGTATTCCTTTGCTTCTAACCTGCTTTTAGCAAATAATATTTAACTCCTTGGCTCTCAACGCCACTTCCCAAAGTCAGTATAAGCCCCTTCCTTTTCTAGATGGGGAGGCAGATTTGAGTTTTCCTACTGCCTTCTTAGCACTTTTCTCAAAACCTGATGCCATAAAAGTTGGCTTTTATGCACAATCCCCAGCAAACCCACTGCTGGATATCACAATGACTAGTGTCCTCACGGGGAGCAGACAGATTCACGGAGAAATGACCAAGTGGTTGAAAGGTTGGGGTGGAAGATTCAGCCATGGGCTCTGGAGTCCCAGCAGCCATCAGAAACTAGAAGAGACAAGGAAGAACGCTCCAGAGGAAGTGTGGACCTTGATTTCAAACTTCTGACCTCCCAAGCAGAGAGAACAAGCGTCTGCTGTTTATGTCCCCCAGTCTGGTTCTTTGTTACACCAACTGCAGGAGACCCCTCTGAGCCCTATTCAGAAAAATTACCCAATACCCAGAAGTAAGGCAAATGAATGACACTATGTGTCTTCAGGATCATCCCCCTTTTCCTGTAAAAATTAAAATGTTTTCTGTCTGATTGAAAATAGTCTTCAAGGTTATGATTTTGTCATTCTGTAAGGGGTTGACCAGTTGTGCGTATAGCACAGCATTCTTTCTCTCCTCCTACTAGATGGATAAATTGAGGTGTGAGCTTTCTTCTTTGAACCAGCTTTGCATGTAGTCAAATTCCTTCTTTAATATGTTAAATAAAATTTGCTCGGTATATTTTTGTCCAAGAACTATGCTTCTAAGTCTTTTGGAAATTTCTGCTTTGACAGCAGAATTTATTAAAATAGAAATATCAGCAATACCTACTTCAGACAAGGATTGACCCAGGGATGGGTGATATCCTGAGAATTTGGAAGAATTTTCCTTGCTTCTTGGGTCTCCTGGCTTTACTCTCTGTGGGCTCTCGTAAGAGGCTGTCTAGACTGAGCTTGAATGCCACCCATGATGTGGCATAGGCCTTCTCCGCCAAGGCCTGCCCGCTCTGCACCTTCCTGAGTGGAGCAATCGCTGCAGCGTCACGTACCTGAGTTTGGGCTACTTGTTACATGGGGGCAGATCATTCATGTCTCACACACTGGCTATTCAAACAGGCAGTGCAGCTGACCTCTTCATGCTTATCTGTGTGTCAGATGAGGCTGGCCTGCTCTCTGCACTGGGCCCCCTGAGATGGAGGAGGTGGCAGATAGGAATACCTCATAGCCAGGAAAATGAACAAAAAATGCTGGGATTTCTTGCTGGATTTGCTGTCCTTACAGGAGTTGGCCTGCACCCTGCTCTGGCATCGGGCACAGCCAACAACCCCGGCCTCTTTCCCACTGCCTTCCTGGGCACAGCAATGATCTTTTGCCTGCTTTAACCAGAGTTAATCCAGGCCAGATGCACTACCCGCTCTTTCTGGGAGGCACCTTGATGTCAGCCGGATACGCTTTTCCCTGGGGAATCTTTTCCTTGGATCCGTTCAGATTTTCCAGGCGAACCTGTGTGTGAGACTGGTGGTATGTATGACTTTGTCCTTTTTGATACGCAACTGATTATTGAAAAGGCTAAAATGGAGATACGGATTATGTCTGGCACTGGTTGATCTCTTCCTGGATTTTGTTACTTTCTTCAGAAAACTCATGGTGATCCTGGCTATGACTGAGAAGGATCAGAAGAAAGAGAAGAAATGAAACAACCACCTAGCCTTTCCCAGTCTGATGTCCCTCCACCCCTCATTACTTTTTTGCCCATCTGACAAGCAGCATGTTCTGCCATAATGAAAAGCATTAGAAAAAAAAAAAAAGAACTGAACATCCAATGTGTGCATATAAAGAGGGTTTCAAACATGTTAGTTCCTTGTCCTGCTTTTCATATCTGTGCAAGGCCGATAAAAGTCCTTCCCTTCTCTCCCAGGGAAACATCTCAGATAAAGCAGTAATCATTTGCCAGGTACAGTGTGTCAATTAAAAGCTGGCTGCACCTCATGGTCACTGGCTCCTCAGGGCCCCTAAGGCTGAGAAGCTGCCAGCTAGCTCTGGGGTGGAGAGGGCCTGTCCCTTTTATTACTAAGTGGCGTGATCTAGTCAAGTGGAAAGTGCTATTTGCTAGGTAATAACAGCTTCTATTGTTCACAGCCCTGGAAACATTAATGAATAACCCGGCACAAAGCCCTTGGTTCCAGCCGTGTAAAATGGCTGTTTATTTGACAAGAACAAGGTACAGTTTTCCTTTTGTAGTTTTAAGTGGACCCAGAGCCCCAGTCCCACTGAAGCCAACAATTGGAATGGGCTTTCCCGGTAGCCCCGAGCTCTCCCTGCTGACCCCTGCTGGATGGCCTGCCAGCATTTGGCGCCAGCTCTGTGCTGGCACGGGACACATACAGCCTCAGGCCCAGAAACCCAGTGGTGTGTTCAGGCCTGCGGGGATCCCACAAAGAGGACTAGATGCCTGCCAGATGTGGCAGAGCCAGGTCTGGAAGAAGAGTCCCAGAGTAGGGTCTACTAGGATTTGCTGGCTAAGCCCTTTACTGCCAGGTCCTGGATTCCTAGAATTGACCTGTCTTCACATCAGCAGCAGTGATGTTGGGTCACGTCAGCAACCTGGAGCAAGAGAGCTTGACTGGGGACCAGCTGGTGAGAACCCATCTGCTTCTCTCTCAGCCGGGCACGTGGTGGGAGGATGAATAGATGGAGGCCGGAGCTCATGGCAACTCATGGCCCACAGCAAGGTCTTCAGCTCATTGTGAAAATCAGGGTACAGAGTACCAGGGTGCAGAGCTGGGAAGAGGCTCTGCCAGGGACCTGGGGTCTCCGCTGAGTCATTTCGCTGTTGTCCTTGTTGCTTGTTGCAACAATAATGAGCACCTGCCAGGGGGTAACCATTTATTATGCACTCTTATGCTGTTATGAGATGAATGATGTCCCTCAAATTCGTATGTTGAAGCCTTATCCCCAGGACCCTAAAATGTGTCATTTTTGGAATTAGATTATTGCAGAGGTAACTAATTAATAGATGTAATTAGTTAAATTACAATTTATTAGGGTGACCCTAACTCAGTATGACTGTGCCCTTACATCAGGGAAGTACCTGGATATGGACATGTATCCAGACACAGGGAGGAACACGGGGTGGGGGAGGAAACCCAGTGAAGATAGAGTTGGGGATTGGTGATGCATCTACATGACTGATGGCACACTAGCAGGAGCTGGGGGATAGCGTCTGGAACAGCGTCTCCCTCAGAGCCTCAGAGGGCACCAACCAACCTACACCTTGATCTGGGACTTCTATCTCTAGAACCAAGAGAGTAAATTTCTGTTGTAGTCAGCTGCCCGCTGTGTGGCAGCCTAAGAAAACTAACATCAACTCCCTCTATGTATTTCTCAACAGGTAAGCACCGTGATTAGGCCATTAGTGGGGAAAACCCTGCAGACCCAGAAATGCAGAGACGCCTGGGCACAGTATTCCAAGAAGTTGGAGTCTGTCTGCCCTTGGTCTCCCTGTGGATTGATGCTGCGTGGCCTTGGGTAAGTTGCTGGACCTGTCTGAGCTTCAGTTTCCTCATAAGGAGACTGGCTGGACCGCTGAATTCTTATGAGGGTCGACAGGGCATAATTGGAAAGCATGGAGCAATGTGCCATGCGGAGTCAGAGTTACCCAGAGTACAGCTGTCGAGGGGGCGGGCTCTGGATCGGGGCGGGGCTTTGTGTGTGTTGGGGCAGGACCGTGCGGCAAACGGCCGCCCTCGGATCGACGTGCTCGGCACTCCCAAGGTCTTGCTCGGCGTTCGGCAGGTCGCCTTGCGTCTGGCGCGCATCCTGGTCGGAAGGTCCGGGCAGCGCCATCATGTCTACGGCTATGAATTTCGGGTCCAAGAGCTTCCAGCCCCGGGCCCCGGACAAAGGCAGCTTCCCACTGGATCACTTCGGTGAGCGGCGGGAGTCCCGAGCGGATCTCCGAGTCGCAGTGGTGGGAGGAGGAAGCCAAGCCAGCTGGAGGTCGGAGGGCCTGCCCCGGCGCAGACTTACCCTGGACACCAGGCCCTGGCTCCACCCTCTAACTCCCGACTCCGGGACTTCTAATTCTTTGATCCTCACCCTGGGCTGGGTGGGGGCCGCGGCGGCCTGGTGAGGGCACTGGTGTGTGCTAGCTGGCTGGTGGAGAAACTGAGGCCCCGCCTCCCACTGTCCGAGCTGAGGTGCCCCTTGCCGGGAGAGTCTTACTTAGGAAGCAGGATGTGCCAGGTGCTTTAAAGAAGACGTGGTTAAAAAAGCTCTTTTGCCATTTACGAAGCTTGTCATTTGTTAAACCCGAGGCTTAAACGGCTCATTACTGGTGATTTAGGCAAAGCTGAAAATGCTCACCGCATGGCTGTGGCCAGAATTCTGAGTTTTGTGTAAACCACAGAGATGATCTTCCGTGAATATTAAGGTTTCGAAAATTTGGCCAGAATTCTGAGTTTTGTGTAAACCACAGAGATGATCTTCCGTGAATATTAAGGTTTCGAAAATTTAAAGATTTCCCCCGCCTTCTCCCCACTTTACTATGAAAAATTCCGAACACACAGAGTGGATTTATAACATGGACACGCACTGTGTCCCTCCATCTAGATTCTCCCCTTTTATCATGTGCTTGCTTTACTACCGTCGTCGATTTGTTTTTCCTGTGTAGTTTTCAGCACGTGTATGGAGGAAACATGTTTCCCAATGAAAAACAACTGCTACTCAGGCTGCTGTGTGAACATGTCAACGTTTCACTTTAAAAAGAAAACGCTGATTTTCTTTTTTGTTCTAGGTGAATGTAAAAGCTTTAAAGAGAAATTCATGAAGTGTCTCCGTGACAAAAATTTTGAAAATGCTTTGTGCAGAAATGAATCAAAAGAATATTTAGAATGCAGGATGGAGAGGCAAGTACATGCTGACAATTGTGACTTCTCCCACCAAAACATTTTTTTTTCCCCAATAAGTCATTGTAATATGCTTTGTTCAGGTCTTGGGTTTACCTGGTGTATTTCAGAACTGTAGAATTATTTCTCCATGAAATTGAGGCTTATCGGATTAAGTTGTACTAAAAGTTGTTTAGCAATCATGAGAACCTTTCCTTGAGTGAGAGCATTATACCTGATTGCATGCCTCACAGTATTTTCTTTCCAAATTTGGATGCTGCTCACCTGTCATTCAGGTTTCGCGTTCATACATCATAAAAATGCTGAGAGAGTCGAAAGTTTTGAAGGTTGTGGGTATGCAGTTTATTTCTTTCACATTCTCAGACCATAAAAATATGCACTCTGCACTTTGTTCCTCTCAGAGCTGTTTGGAATGTGACAGGGAAGACAAGGGGTTGTTTAAGAAATGATGAAAGATGAGTGATTCTTCCTGTCTTAACCAGAATTCACAAAAGCTGATTTTTAAACAAAGTAAAAGTATTTGTAATTACAATTCACTGAAATTTTTCATAAGAAAATAATTATTCCAATCCATAATGGAGAAAACTGTGTAATGTATAAGTGGAGGTAGAAGTTTTTATTTCTGCCTCTTAAGCTCTTCTTTAGGTCACGAAAGAGTGCAGGCTTCATACAACCTTGTGCTGAAGACGGTAGAAGAACTAATCCACTTTGAGCTCTGCTTCCGTTTTCCCATAACAAACTTAGACATTTCCCTCAACACTGTTGTTTCTCAGGCCCATAGGTGTGTTGAGGGCTTATCAGTGGTCACTGGGACTTTAAGGGGGGATGAGCTTTCTTGGCAGTGGGCCTCTTGTGAGGCCCTTTGTTCTGCAGTCTCAGTGTTTTGGCTCACACAGACTTCAACTTGACAAAAATTCACACTGAATCCAACTCTTGCTATCTTTATATAGCACATTGATGGGATCCACATGTTAAAATCACTGTCTTTTAAATTAACGCACCTTTACAAACTGAAGCTAAGCGAGTTTCTTGTTGGTGCTGCCACACTTTGGAGATGATTTGAGATTGGTCTCTCTCAGGTGAGGTTTTAGCAGGTCACTCACCTCTCTGAAGACATTGCCCTTGCTCCAGAAGATTTGCTGACTTGGGTTCTCAGAGTTCCCTGGCTTTTGAGGCAGAACAAGCAGAGGGTCCTGTTTTTTTCTCTTTAACCCTGGGAGTGGGCTGCCTAGATGTCCATGTGTGTTGTCTTGCTTAGCAGTTATTGGACACCAGCTTGGCCTGCTGAGGACAGCGGGGAGCTGGACAGAGCTGCCACTCCGTAGGTTTCATGATTTTAAGTGACTTCACTGGCTGGTCAGATGACGTTGAGCTGGATACACAGTATTTTTGGGTCAGTATTTTTGGTTAGACTTTTGGTTGGTTTGTTTTTTGATGAACATTCTGAAACATACAAAGGTAGATGATGGTTCAGCCTCTATCAGCCAGATTCTGTACCAGGATTTTGCACACATCACACACCCTCTTATACCCGCTTACGATGATCCTCATGACAGCGAGTAAGGATTATATTTAGAAGCACAAAGAAGGAGCCAGGAGGGAAAAACAGGAAGACATGGTTCTGGATGCCCCTTCAACAAGTCTGTGAGTCTTCATAAGATCTGGCTCCTTAATATGGTCACCAAAAACAATCACTGAGTCCTAAAGCCAAAAGGGAGATCTTAAGATTTCCTACCTAGCAAAAGGGAACCAACCATGGAAAACATTCATGGTCAGCATTCGGACTGAGCCATTCAGGTCTTTCCCAAAAAATCAAGTGGCATCTTTGTGGAATGCAGTATTACTCTCAACTTTTGCAATAGTGCCGGCATCTTAGGGGTATTAAGTTCATGATTCAGGGCAACGAAGTTTTGGTGTGTTCCATATTCTGTAGGGCCACAGTCATGACAATCACTGTTTATTGACCTCACCCTGATCTGTCCAGGGTCTCCACAGGACCACCTGCTGCTTCTGCTGCCTCTTCCACATTCCACTGGAGAGGTTCTTCATGTGTCAGCCTAGTGCCCACCCCACAGAGTGGAAACTGAAGTTTAAGTCATTACAGAGGCCATGCGTGTATTTGCTGTCAGTTTTAAGGGCTGTGGACCAGCTCTTTTGTATTCTTTTGCCAAGCGGTGGTAAAAATGATCATTGCCGGCCTAACTTGTGTTTAAGGAGTGTCTTGAGTTCCACTGTTTGTAGAATTACTTTAATCTGCTACCCAGATTAAATTGCATTGAAGGTTTTACAATTCTGGGGATATTTTCCTGAGTGCAAGGTGACAGATCTCTGCATGTGCTATCCTGGAGCTCTGCCAGCTCCCTGGGCATTGTGGCACTCCAGTGGTTGGGGTGCAGGAGGAGACTGCCTGCTGGGGATGACCAGCAGGCTGCAGCTGCCTGGGCTCTCTCCTGCCTGTTGGGGCCTTCTGTTGGTTCTTCACCCTGCTAAGTGTGGACACTTCAGAGGCATTGACAGGAGAACTCAGTGCAGCCACCACCCCAGCCGCAGCCTGATTGGGCTTTGCCTTGCCCCACTGCAGGCACTTGCTGGTAGATTGAATGCACCATGTGTAGGCTCATGCTGCCCTGGAGCCCTCACCTCTTGTCTTAGCTTTTCCTGGATATTCTCTGCCTTCCTGCCACCCCTCCCTTTCTATTCCCCCGTTTCAGACCTGACTGTGACCTTTTCCAGAAGTTTCCTTGTTTTCCAGACATGAAAGAGCTTCCCCGTCTTCTGAGCTTATGCAGTATTGGCGTGTGTGGGTCTTGAAGCTGGGGCCCTTGGACTCCTCACATCTCCAGAATGTGGCAGCTGGGGAGTCTGCCTGAAGCTCTCCCTTCCCTTCCTGGTCCTGGTTTCTCCCTGAACTCAGGGTTGGGACAGGGGCGGACTTTGTGAATACTGTGTGGATGCCCCGGTGTGCATGGCAGGCTCTGCCCACACCTTCCCTCCGTGACTTGTGTTGAGAGGTGCACATTATCCCAGGAGGAGGAGCTCAGGTCTCAGATTCCAGAGGGTGGCCCATCCTGTTTGTCATGTTAGTACCTGGCCTCAAGGGGAGAGTACCGGAGGGGCCCAGGGCTCAAGGTGCGGCTGTCAGGCTGTCAGGGTCTGTCTTCCAGGCAGTGGTGTGAGGTGAGGTGGTAGCTGATGGACAGCTGGGTGTCGCCCTTCCCTGGACAATGCTCTTCGTATTCTTCCCCATCTACTTTGACAACTTTCCGTTTTTTTTTAGGCAACTGATGGCACAAGAACCACTGGAAAAACTGGGATTTGGAGATTTGATAGATGGAAAGTCAGATACAAAAAAATAAACTTTGATGGGAAGAAGACCACCGGGCTGCGTTGGGGGCGTCCGGAACAGCATTTACACTGCTCCCCTGCTGAGCGCGCTTACTGGGCCGCATGACTGAGCGGTGCCCTTGCCAGCCGCGCGGAGTCAGAGTAGTCAGAGCGCCTCCGAGCTCGGGAGATGGTTCATCTTCTGAAGCTTCCCAAATTACTTTGAAAATTTATTCTTTGGGTTCTCATTTTCCCCAAGAGTGAGACGTTCTCCTTAAATCTGTGTATATGGCAGTTCTTGGGTGGGGGGGGGGGCGGGCAGCGGTACACCTGACAGGTGGTAAGAATGCCAGAGTGCCAGCTCCATTAGTGATGCCTTGAGTCTTCTGTACTTAGTGGTGCCTTGGGTGTTCTGTAACACTGCCCTTTCATAGCGTCTAGATCATCCATGTCTTCTCAGTGTTAACTGCTCCATGTTCACAAATTTCAGTCAGTTAGGTAGAGAGATGCTGTCAGAAAGCCATTTCCTTGCAATATGGTTTCCTTTGTACTCAAATACACACAGTTTATTTCCTTTAGAAGTTAGAGTATAAACTCGGAAGCAAGAAATTCTGGCATTTGACATGTGTGACTTTGTTTTACTCTCATCATTGAACCACATGTCTTTCTAATCAAAGGGTCGTTTTTCATCTGTACCAGACCATGTTTGTAAACTAGGTGATCGAGTTCAAGAACTCATTTATTGTACCTGAAAAATGAATACATTTGTAGTTCGACCTTCAAGTGTCCATTTTCTGTGTTCTGTAAGAACACACACAGGCAGGGGCCTTCCTGGTGGCACAAGGGGTTACCTGTAGCACTGTGAAGCTGCCTCCATGGCCAGGGAACTAACCCATGTGGCCCCCAGACCTCTTCTGTCCTGTCCGCTGCTCCCCTCAGCAGTGTATTCCGCCTGTTCTGTTCCCCACTCTGTCTCTGGTGAATTCTCTCACCCCACACACCTCTGGCCTGTACCCCAGTTCTTGTATGCATCCATAAATAAATCACGAACACACACAGGCATGTGGACCAGCACTTGTTTCGGGGTTCCTTGAACACATGCCTGTGCAGCCACTGTAGTGTCCTGTCTCCACCGCTGGCTCTAGAGTGACTGTGCTCAGCCCTGCGTTGCCAGAATTACCTCAGGTCATTTCATTTTCGTGTGGGTCCAGATCCTGAGCAGGATTTCTGAGGTGGTTTCAGTGTTCGGCTAGAGTTCAGAACCATGAACAGAGTGCTGAGTGTTATATGAGTCTGGGCCTACTTGTCCTCTGTCCCTAGTGCTTTGGGGAGGGGCTGGCCCCTGTACATTGCTTTCCCCATCAGCTTTTGTTGTGGTGAGAGGAAAATTTTGGCTGTACCCCCACTCAGTAACCTGGTAACTGAGACTTCTCCAGGTCCTTGCAGATAGGGACTCCCCCGCCAACCCCACTTCTGCCAGGTCACTGAGGCCTGAGCCCCTGGCCAGCAGGAGGAAGAGGCATGTCCGCTTCCTGGCTTCAGTCCTGCATGGTGGCTGTCTCTTGATTAGGCCCTCCCTGAATCAGGTCTCTCATTTCAGTGGTGCCCAGACAGCACCGGTGACCACATCAGTGGTTTTGCTCCGCTGCTGCAATGCACACCTGGCACCGCTGGCATTCTAAAACTAGGTTTCTTGTATATTGCCCGGTTTGTGAAAAGTCTTGGTCACCAAAACCAAACTGAGCTACCAAGATATTTCCTATTTTCCAGCAATAAAATTGTGCATGTACAAGTTGTTTATTGCAACTTTGGTTGTAATTACAAAATAGTAGGGTGACCCAGAAGACTGTATGTGGGAGTGTTTGAATAAACAGTGCTCATTGCCACAGGAAAGGGTGGGGAATCTGAGCTGAGACAGGGTGGCTACCATTTCAAACCATTATCACACTATTAGCTAAATAGAAGAGAGTCCAACAGCAACTGGAATATGTTTAAATAAGCTGTATATAGCTATACATTTGTACACACACACAAAAATTCAGGATGGATACACCGAAACTAATGAGAATGGAGACTTGTGGGTCAGGAGGGCACAGGGACCTGGCTCACCACCCCCTTGAGTTCTAGCTTGGCATACGTTCATTTGTACATGCTCACTACACAGCGGGCTTGAGCACCCCAGAGGGATCACCAGCAGTTAACAGCTGCACCCACACACCCCATTATGAATTCCAGCTCTGACCACACTGAGAGGGTCTTGCCTAAGTGACTTTGAAAAACAATAATTTTGCTAAAGCTGTTGCCAAGAAGACAAGATTTTGTACTAGAGTTAATAAGTTTTTCACATGAAAGCAGTTTGAAATGATATTCTAAGATTGGAAAAACTAGAGATATGCTGTGAGAGGACTTTCTAACAGAAGGAAGCTAGAACAGAAAGACTGTATGTGTGTGCGCATATGTGCACATGTCTGTACAAATGTTCCCTGCTGCAGCACTGAGGATCTAGAAGCCAGGCTCGCCAGGCCCAGATCTTAGTTTCTAAGACCACTCATCAACAAAAGAAATCGGGCTTCCTTGAAAAAATGGCTGCTGCCAGGCCAGGCCAGGGAAAGGCTAAGGTGAACTTGAGCATCTTGGGTCTGAAAGTATTGCTGGGGACGGAATAGCTCCTCCCATCAGTTCTGACTGACGTGGAAGAGTGGTGGGGACAGCGCTCACTGGCACATACCACAGTGGTAATGGCAGCAGACAGGAACCAGCATGGATTCTGAAATTAGGAGTAAAGGGGGATGTGAAACAGGATGCTCGTCTAGTCTTGATGTCCCCCGAGGCACTGAATGACTACAGAGGCAACAGTGGAAATGTTACAGTGTGGCCACCCCAGCACGTGGTTACCTCCTGGAGTGAAACACCCACCGAGCCTGGAGTGAAACACCCACCGCTTAGGCCCTGGGTGATCTCTCGGAAGCATGGCATCACATCTCTGGTTTTGTTGCCAAAATGCAACAAATGGTTTTTCTAATGAGAAAACACCAAATAAACTCAAGCCGAGGGACAGTCTGCAAATGAAGGCCAGTGGTCTGCGGAAGAGTCAGGATCTGTCTGGGGCAGCAGCATGGGGGCGGGTGGTCCCGGATGGATGAATGTTCCTGTTTGGTGTTTTGGGGAGGAGGATGGGCAAGCTAATAACTCTGTCCTATGCCTGCAACTTCCTGGAAGTCTGGAAGTATTTAAATATGAAAAGTTTTAAAATTGCATTAAATTTTCTACAGAAAGTTTACAGAGTTGAGTAAACCTTTGAAATACACTCAGTGAATTTCACATAGGGATAGTACAGACACATGACTTCAGCAAGCCAAGAAAAGAGTTGGAGGAGCAGTGCAAAAGTGGGCCGCAGTGTGGACACACCTCTTCACAGAGCAGCAGCATCCTCCAGTGTTCCCTCGCCTCTGGCTTTCTAGATCTGCGTTACTGAACGCTTGCTTAGGAAGCCAGGGTCCTGTCTGTATTTGCTAAAGTTCCCTTACCTGCTTTTGGTAATCCCACACGCATTTGCCATGATAAGCCAAAAGAGGTGCCACAGATAATTTAAATGTCCTTCGGCAGGAGAGAAGTCAGGCTTCCGTAGTCTGGTCTTGAAACATGGGCATGGCTCCGGCCTTCAGGTCCCCGAGCTGCCCTGGTGGGGAGTAGTAACTCAACGTGGGTCCAAGTCGTGCCCTGTGGGACGCAGGTGCTCACAGACAACGGGTTTATCTCTTCGTTATCGGCAGCAACAATCGTGGCTAGAATTTTTCTCAGGAATGAATTTAAACCTGTATTCTTCTGAAATCCAGCTCTTGCCTCGTGTTCTTGCTGGCTCAGGACAGATGGACGTGCACGTAATACGCAGAATCAGAAAGTCAGTCCAGCTAAACCAGCCATTGCGTGTGTGACGTGATCCCCTTGCTTGTAAAATGTCAAAGACATTTCCTAACTTTATATAGACACGAGAGATTTGAAACCCTGTACAGTGGATGTCCGAGAGGCCCGCCCTGGGGCAGCGTTGGCCGGTGTGCCCCTCGTTTTTCTTGGTGACTGTGTTTTATAACAAGCATGCATCCTTTTTACAGAAACAATAAAATCTTTACTTTTAAAAAGTTCATTGTGTGTGTTGTAATTTTATATCATCTATAAATTGTATGCCTGTGGTTATACTGTGTTACACGGGCCATAAATCTAGCCCAGTTTCTTTTTCCTGGTAAGCACTGTGCTGGCTGTGTTGGAATGTGACCCGCTGGTGCTCCGCAAACCTTACCTGGCTGGCTGAGGGGCGGACCTGATGGCATGCAGGGGCTCCATGGAGGGGCTGCTCTGCCCACCCTCTTTACCCTGCAGGGAGCCACAGGCATGGCCCCTGTCTCGCCCTTGATGACTGCCCTGGGGAGTGGACCCACCTGAGTGAGGGCTGCTTTCTGCCTGTGCTCCCATTGCGGGCCTTCTGGGAGGGGAAGAGCTGCCTCTGGATGTCATTCCACCCACCTGACATTTGACATGAGTCTTCTGATGAGATATTTATGGATGAGGAAGCAGGGAGTTATTGCAAGAGACATGAAAGCACTTTTTATTAAGTGCCGTAATGCTGTGAATACATTTGCCAGTCTCCCATCTCTTCTGGAGGATGGCTCTGATGACAAGGCTGCTGCCCTAGATTTGGGTCACCTGCTCACAGCCTGATAACGATGCTCTGCCTTTTTCACTGGACAATCACTAGGTCCTGCACCTGTGATACTTCATCCTCCCGAGGCCATGTCACTATCATCTGGGGATTTGTAGACAGTCAGGTGGCGGTCATGGCAGTATCTGTACCTCACTAGTGCTGCTGACCTGCTGGCCCCCTCAGGTGGGCAGGGAGGATGGATGAGGGTGGGTCCCCAACGTGTCAGCTCTGCTCACAGTGCTCTTCTGTGCTGGACTTTGGGGCGGCAGAGTGGTAAGGGTGAGTTTCTGGAGGAAGCTCATGTAGGCTCATCTCCTGTCTGGATGGTCCTTGGCCCCCCACCATGTGAACCTGCCCTGCCAGGAGGTGTGAGATAAGAGGTATAGTCATTTGAAAACCTGTGGACACATGCAACAGCCTTCCTCTGGGGGTGGGTGGGTCCATGTCCCCTCCCCTGAGATCGGGACAATTGGTGACTAACCCATCAGGAAAATGGTGGAATCCTGAGGCTGATGTGGGGTGAGGAAATCCCCCCAGAGAGGTCCCTGGACAGGAAGAGAGAAGACTGCAGCTCCCAATATTACAGCCTGGCCTGAAATCCCCTAACCCGGATACTGCCAGGTCAGTGTGGATGTGAGCCTCCACTCACAGTTGGAGTGCAGTTGGCTGACAGGAGCAGGACTCTGCTGAGGTGGGTCAGGCAGAACAAGGGGAGGGTAGAGAAAGGATAACTCCTAAAACAAGTACAGCAGGTCTGTAGATAATTTCAAGTTGTTTTGTCTCAGCTTGAGCTAAACAACTTTATTCAAGGACCAGCTTTTTCCCTTGTATTTTGCTTCAAGTCCGCCTCCAGGAACCAAAGATGACGCACCATGAGCACTCACTGTGTTTACGAAGTCCCACCCTCTGACACCTGTGTTCCAGTAGGATGGGTTCACTAGGGGGAGGTGGAGGGCGTTCTGCTTCTAGAGATGCTTTTCCAACTCCCCAGAGAAAATCGGAGTTGGGATGAGGCTCTGGACAGCAGTCCTGCCTGCGCTCTGCAACCCTCTCCAGCTCTGCAGGTGCCTTGCTACCTTCCAGTGTTGGATTTGCAAATCCGACCGTGAGTGAGGACTGGGCTCTGAAGGACACGTCTAATGATGTTCTAATGGCCGCATCTACTGTAAAGGGAAGGGCGACAGCAGCGTCAGACTAGAGAGTGCGGGATAGAGGTTCAGGGGGATGCAGTCTCCGAGGGTGTGGGGGCTGGGACACTCCCTCCGGGGCTCTCCAGGCATGCGCACAGCCCGGAACAGAGCCTCCTGAATATGCTGGAGATGGGGTGCCACCCCATTACAGAAGCTCAGTAATGTGAGGCTGGAGGGGGCCGGGCAGCTCTGAGGAAACTGGCTTTGCTTCCTCTTATGGTTGACCTGCAAGGTCAGGAGCACTTCAGGGACAGAATGTGGTGGCATGTTGCCCCCTGCTGGATGGCAGTGGCACCACAGCATGTGGGGATCACCTGAAGGGAGTCTCCTGGGGCGTGGTAGGGAACTGTGTGCAGCAGACCTCCACATTTGTGGAACTAAAGATGGGGCCAGGGCGACGTGTCCCTGACACCCCAGGTGTTCCTGACACTCTAGCCAGACTAGAGGGCTGGGACTCAGCAGGGTCTCCAACTGAGGTCCATCCCTAACCCATGCCTACAAGCCCCCTGTCCACCATCCACCCTCTATTACCCCATCTCAACACCCCAGTTTATGTCAGCAAAGCACAGAACAGGTGCCTGGCACCACAGGGGATACAATGACAGGCCAATAAGGGGGTCGCCATCCACACTGACAGACCATGTACCCAAGCAATAGATACAGTAGCCGGGGACCTAAAGGCGCTCTGTCCAGAAAGAACTCCATGATACAGAGGACTGCGTGGGGCTTACACCAAGTTTAGGCCTCCCAGCCCCGGGAACCCAGTGCTTGAATGAGGGCACCAGTCCAGCACCACAAGGGCTGTGGGCATGTGGCCCTTTAGCCCTTATTTCTCCGGAGAGTCTCTGAAGGGAGGACAGTGGGGCACGGGCTCCGCCAGACTGCTGTCCAGCATGGCTGCCCCTTTCTAAGCCTGCCCCCCCACATCCTCGCTGACACTGGTCAGGGGTGTCGGGGGTGAAGGGGAGTTGATTTGTGTTTCCTTGATAACCAGCATTGGTGTGTCTTCTTTGGAGAAATAGCCATTCACCTTTTGCCCATTGTTTAATTGGGTCACTCGTTTTCTTACTATGACTTGGAAAATGTCCTCATAAGTGGATCTTTTTGAGTTGCATTCATTTGTGTGTGACTTAAATTCCACTGTGGTGGCTGGTGAAATGGGGCAGGGCCAAGGAAGGCAAGCCAATCCCGTGTCTGTTTCCAGTCTCTTCTCTCCAAGCCCATGTCTGGAGTGGCAGAAGGTGTAGCCCCGTGGACCTTTCTCCCTGGTGCCCTGCCCCTATGAGGTGCTCCTGAGGGAAGCCTTCGCTGTAGTGGGGGCATCCTGTTCAGGCGCGGTGCCAGGCTCTCTGCTTTAGTGGGCCCTTGGGCCTTGGGAGCACTCCAAGCCTGAGAGAAAGGCAACGAGCAAGGGGGTGGGGGTGGGGGGGGAGGTGCGGGCAGTGCTTAAAGAACCGCTCTCCTCCTCCGTGTGCTAGATACCAGTTCTCTTCGGGAAACTCTGAGAAAAATATTTTTAAATGTTCCCAAAACTATATACAAAGTTGAGCATCCTCCACCTTCATGGAGAGGCCCTACTCAAAACCATCTTGGGGATATCCCCCACCTTAACAAGAGGGTTTGTGTAACTAGTGCCACTTGCAGAAAAAGGTGCTCTTTGGTCCTCTCTTTGGTCTCCTGTGCTCTCCTCTGCTCTTGGGAGCTGAGCTGTGAATTATTGGTCCTCTGGCTGTGGTACACCATCTTCCCTTTCAATTTCTCTTTCTTTTTCTTTTTTAGAGATTTATTTATTTATGCATACAAGAACTGGGATACAGGCCAGAGCTGTGGGGGGTGAGTGGATCCACCAGAGACAGGGTGAGGAGCAGAACAGACAGATTAACTGAAATACACCACTGAGAGGAACAGCAGGCAAGGCAGGGATGTCTGCTGTGCCACGTGGGTCCCCTCCCTGGCCAGCAGCAGGGATCGAACTTGTGCTGCAGTGGCTGCGGTTTGCCTCATAGTGCGATGCTTAACCCACTGCATTACCAGGGAGGTCCTCTCTGTTTCTTTTAATGAGAAAAAAATCCTTTTTGTCGGGGGTGGACCAGAGGACTGTGGCAGTGGCTGTAGAAATTGTCCATGGTGATACTGCTTTAAAACAGGAACTGTTTCTGCCACACCAGGAAGCTGTCCTTGGCCTTGCCTTTTAGCAGCCTTCTTAGTGCAGATTCTGCCCTTCTGGGGCTGGCTCCCTGGAGATCGAGCCTGCCTTTCTTGGACTTTCCTTCTGTGCTTGGCACCTTGCCCACAGATGACACTCAGGCACCCAGGGAAGACTAACTCCAGAGGACTGACACCAAGACCCGCTGGGCTCTAGCATGGGATTCGATCCAGGAGGAGGGAGGGGAGCCCCATGAGCCGGTGTGGCCTGGGTTCCTGCTCTTTCCCGATCATGCCCAGCTCTCAGACTCTGTGCTTGCTCAACCCAAGAGCTATGACTTGTCCAGGAGGCGGAGGGGGGAGGTCTGGTTCTGGAAGGCAGTGTGCCACCCCTATGCTGGCGTCGGGGCTGATCCTTTGGTCTCATGCCTGGCGGGTGCTGGCCTGGGAGCTGGATGCCCCCTCCTCTGCTGGATGCCTTCGGGGTCTTCATCTCATCCCCTAATCAGACAACAAGCTGCTCCAAGCTGCTCAGGGCTCTCTACATGCCAGTAGCCATCACTGAGTGCTAGGGAAGGAAAGGCCCTCCCTCTTTCGCCTTGCCTAGAAACTGCTTGTATCCCTGGCAGCTGGCAGGCATTGCTCGGGCTGTGTTGAGCCATGGGTGGGAGTCATCAGCATTTGCCAGCCACCTCCCTGGGGCTGACTATGTCCCCTGTCCCAGCGGGAGTGCTATCCCCACTCCTTTACAGAATTTCCTCAGAATCAGGACACCGCAGGTGCTCAGAGAGAAAAAGAACTGCTGGTGGAAGGCAGTTGCCCACACAATCAGTGCCCACAGGGGCTCCAGGAGTCTAGGGGAAGGGACGCCTCTATGTACCTGGGCCTGTGCCTCTTCCTTCTCTCCATGTATCCTCTTTCTCTCCAAGGTCCCATTTATCCCACAGCTTCCCTCTTCGACCTCTAGTTCTCTCTGACCCTCATCTATGCCTTCCCTGAACTCCCTCTGCCCTAGGCTACAGGTGTCCAGGTTCACCTCAGCCCCTCCAGGGCCTGGCCCGCCACAGCCTCCTTGCTGTCAGACTGCCCAGCCCACCCCGCGTGCACCACCTGGAATCTTCTGTGGTCTCTGCTGGACCCACCATCCCCAACACCTCTGGGGGCCGCACGGCCCTGAGGCCCGGGTGTTTCTCCCTCTCTGCACGCGTGTGCCTCCATGCCCACTCCCACAGAACCCTGCTCCCAGAACCCCCTGGGGTAGACCTGATTGGTCATTCTCCTTACTCCTGATACCCCTCAAGGCAGAGGGACCCCAGGATTATACAGGACCTGGAGTCTGACCTTGAGAACCCTCCAGCTCCTCCCAATAGTGTGCTGCTGTGCTCGCTTGTCAGCTCTCTTCCCCTCTGCTCCCACTCACCCTGGGGGGCTCATCTCTGTGGCCAGCTCCCAGAAGCATGCGCCCACCCCTGACCCAGCTGGCTGGGTGCCCCCACCCCGACACGTTGGTTAAAACTCCTACCCCCCTGCACCCCAAATTATCAGGGAGAGCAACACATAGTAGGTGTTTAGTGTTTGCTCTGTGGAACTTGTCCTGTCCGATATGGTGGCAGGAAGGCATTCTGGAAGGGAGGAAGGAAGGTCAAAATTCACCAGCGGCTGCCCTGGGGATCCCTTGGGGTAGCAACCCTTTGGGACTTGGATCAGAGATGGACAGGCTAGTTATTGGACTAGGGCAGCGGGAGGAAATGCTTAGGAGGGGGCATGGGCCAGCCCCAGGGCAATAGGTTTCCTTTGGCTTCAAGGAGATGAAAATCTGCCTAGACTTCGAGGCAATTGGACCCCACCCCTTCACTCTCATCTCTCTCCAGGTTAGATGGTTCTAGACAACCCAGAACCTCTCCTAACTTGGGGCAGGTCCTCTGAGAATTGAGCTCTATAGGCCAGGAGGTGGTGGGACCCCTTGAACCCGCCGATGCTCAGGGAGTCCCAGTACCACTTGCCAGCAGCTGTGGGCTTCCCCTCTGGTGCAAGAAACTCAGTGTCAGTCTGTGCTAGTTTGCTCAGGCTGCTGTGACAAAGCACCCCGCATGGGGGCCTGGGAACAATAAGTACATGTTCTTTCAGTTCTGGAGGCTGAAGCCTGGGGTCAGGGTGTTAGCAGCTTGGTCCCTACTGAGGCTCTGAGGGCGCGTCGGACCAGATTCTTCTGGTCTGTTGGGCTCCTAGGCCTGGAGACGCATTGCCCACACCTGCCTCTGTTGCATAGCTCCCCCTGTGCGTGTCCAGGTCTCCCTCCTGTAAGTACACTTGTCATGGATTAGGCCACCGTCCTGACCTCATTCTAATTTGCCCATCGGCAAGGATCCTGTCTCCAGATAAGGCCACACTCATAACCATGGGGCTTAGGACTCCCTACATGATTTTGGGAGGAGGCAAGTCAACCCATATCCTAAACTAGCAACATCACACTGTGGAGACACCCCAGCAGTACTGGGTGGGGAGTGCTGCCCTTCAGGACCACTGGCGGTCCACCCGGCTCTGCAGCGGCCCTCCCCTCTCTGCCTCGGCCCCCAGCGTGGCTCCCCTCCCCAGAGGTACTCTCACTTCCAATGAGGAGGTGCTCACAGCCCAGTGTCCTGATCTCTGGGCTTCACTGTCCCTCACGCCCACCTTCCCTCCACCAGCAGCCTCAGTTTCTCCATCCTGGCCAGAGCTGTGGCTTCAGCCAAGCCATGCCTCTAGCTTTGGAGCACTGTCCTTTTTCCCAGGCTTGGCTGGGACTCTGTTCAAGACCTGAATTGTATCCTGTGACAACCCTGTCCCCAAGAAGCCCAGTGGCCCCTCTCCATCAAAGGATTTGGGTCACAAGGCCTGAGTGTCAAGCCTAGAACATCCTCCATCTCCCTGGCCTGTCTCACGCCTGTGGCATGAAACTTGTCTGCTGTCCAGGACTGGACATGTCTGCCACACCAAGGAGAACTCTCAAGTCATGCTACTACCTCAGAGTTCCCCACAGACAAAGACTTAGAGGAGCAATTCCACATACCACTCAGGCTTTTTAGGACTAATACCGATTCTTGCTTTGGATGTCTTAAGAAATCTAATTAGTGGGATGCCACCTTGTTATAAAAAGAAAGGAAATGATTGAGAGGCAGTTTCTTTTGTATTCCTCTCAAAGTATTATTAGTACATGGAACTAATAACATGGACCCGATCATCTTATTAAGACTGACTGAGTACTGGAGGTCTGGGGTCTTTGGACAAAGTCCTTACACTTGGGAGATTGTTTTTCCTCTTCTGGACAGTCTCTGAGGGCTTCCAGGAGGAGGTGGCAGTGAGCTATATGGGCCAGCAAGGAAGGAATCCTGGCAGTGCCTCTGTCACTGGCCCATGGAAAGTAGTTGCGGGCAGGGTCCTCCTCTTCCAAGGGACCCAGGCCAGGCCTGGCCCTGGAAGCCTTAGTGCATTTTACTTCTTCCCTGGGAGAACCATGCCCTTCCTATGGTAAGATGCTGCCCTGTAGGCTATTAGGAGGGGCCCTGGTCTGGCCTGGCAGCTGCAGGCCCATAAAACAATTACCATCAGAGCTGCCTGTGCACCTACTATGTGTTTGCTTCCCTGTCCACATGGAGGTGGAGGAGACAGCCTCTATTGTCAGGACCTACTGGTCAGGGGCTGCTCTCCATGTCCAAGTGGTTACCAGGAGGCAGGCACCAGGTCTTGTCTAGGTCCCATCCAGACTCAGAAAATGTTTGAGTAATTTGGGCTGGGAGATGTTTAGTGTGATCTTGTGAGGCTGGCAGGTGAGGGGCAGAAGGCAGTGGGAGCAGGAAGTTCAGAGGCCAGCGGGGCATGCTGGCAGGCAAACTGAGCAAGAGTGGGAAGGGCCACGCATGCAGACTTCTGGTCAGCCCCCATTGGCCCCAGACCACCCTTGGCCTGCCCTGGGACAGATCTCGCTCATTCTGGGCCATACTCTCACTTTCTGGATTCTGTGAGAGCCCTGACAGCAGCCTAGGGACACTGTCAGGGAGCCCCTGGATGGCTGCACCCAGCCTGGAAACCCCGATGGGGCTCCAGATACTTGAGGATATGCCCTATCTCTCTATTTGTGTGATCTACACACCTTTATCTTGAACCCTTACTCTCCCCAACCCCCTGGATAATGTTATTGCCTTCTTGCTCAGATGAAAAGACAAGAGAAGGGAAATGACCTTGCACCAAACAGGAAGAGATTGTCTCAAATGCAGTTCCCTCCTACTGGAAGGCTGTGCCTGCTGACAGCTGCTTAGATACCTGCCTGACATAACTCTTGTACCTTTCTGTCCCTGTGTGCTCTCTTTGCCCCCAAGAAGACCTCAGATAATTCTGTCCTGCGGGGGTGTGTGTCTGTTTGTTGGTTATACATTGAGCCCATGTATCACTATATGTTACTTGTTGCCTGGGGCTAGTGATTGCGCTTCTCCATGCCTCATTTTCCCTATTTATACATTTGGGGTTAAGTAAGAAAATATACACAAGGGATTTTGCCTAATGCCTGGTGCAGAGTACGAATTGATGGGTGTTAACTGATGTTACTAATGTTAGTCTGTGCCGTTAAGTGACATTCTCTGCTTTGTGATAGATTCTGACACTGGCATGGGGACCCAGCAACAAAAATGCCCTTTATCCCTGTCCACAAAGACTCATTCAATGGGAGAGAAAGTTGTGTGACCATTTAAAGCACACAGTGCCTCAGGACGCATGGTTTAGAAATGCAACCCAAAATGCACTGTCATGATCTGACTGAAAGATGGAGAGAGCTCTGGAAGCTCCACGGAAAGGTCCCAGTATCAGGTCCCAGTGCTGGCCAGAGGGCAGGGAAGCAGGCACTTGGTGGGCCTGCGTCAGTGCAGCCTTGATGGAGGGCAAGGTGGCAGGGCGCACTTACATTTCAAACGCCTATCCCCTGCCCCAGAGATGCCAGTTCTGGATGAGTCTACCTGAAACTCGCAAAGATGTTGGTTATGTACAAGGGTTGTGATCTACCTGTGATTTTGACTGACTGAATCCACCCTTGATGGGCCCCAGCTGGTGACGGGGAAACAAGTTATGGTGTGACTGAACACAACCTTTATGAAAGAGGTCGAGCTCTGTGTATTGACTTGCAAGGCATGTAATATTTATTAAGTGCAAACAGCCAACCAAATCCCCCAGTGCTGGAACTGAAGAGGTAGGGTCTCCCTTTGTATCCTCACAGCCTTGGATGATTCTGGAAGGGTATTAAGACAGTTAACAGTGGTTGGCTCAGAATCGCCTGGAGCGATGAGGCTGGGAGGCACTGTTTTCATTTGTTAACAGACTGTATTTCTCGCATTCATAATTTGAGAAGAAATGGAAAGTTTGAAAGTTGCAGGAGCTGAGGAGGAAGGAACAGCATTTTTGTTATCTGTCACCTTCTCTCCCATGTCACCTCATGCTGGGATTCCCGGCCTCCTAATGCAGGAGAGCTTTACCCAAAATCCTGTCTTTTCCTCAAATGGAAGGTGGGGACCCCTATGCTGCCTGAGCACCCACAGACTCTGGGGCTTGTCACCTGCAGGCTGTCCCCTCCAGGGCAGGGACAGTTTGAGGCCCCAGCCCCCAGGGCTGGGCAATACCCCTTCCTTCAACATTACCAGAGTGTCCACTTGGTGTATGGCCCTCTGCCCAGCGCACAGTAGGTGTTTAGGGGCTGTTCCCAGACCCATTGCTTCACAGATGACCCACCCAGGCTGGCAGTTTTGGGCTAGCGCAAGCAACTACCAGTGTGGTTAGTGGTATTGCGCTGGGGAAGGTGGGAAGTTGCATTGGGGGTGGGGGTTTAAGCGGGTGGGCGGCGCCGACACCTCCCCGGGCGGGTCCCAGGGGTGCGCTGACAGGGCGGGTGCCAAGGCCGGCGCGGAAGGAGTCTCCCCGCCCGCCCGCGCCGCTGGGGGCCGCCCGCGGGCCGCACCGGCCAGAGCGCGCTGTGCGCCCCGCGCCGGCACACGCTTTCGGTCGCGGCGGCGACACTAGCGGCGACGGCGGAGCCGGGCCGGGAAGCAGGAATGCGGAACCCGCGCGCGGGCTGAGGCAGCCCAGGATGGCGCAGGGGCGGCGGCGGCGGCGGGCGGCCTGCGCGGGGCCCTAGTGCGGCGGGGCTGACGCTCCCGGCCCCGGCTTCGCCAGCGGGCGCATCGCGGCCATGGCCAAGGAGCGGCGGAAGGCTGTGCTGGAGCTGCAGCAGCGGCCGGGGAACTCTCGCTGCGCCGACTGCGGCGCTCCGGGTAGGTGCGGGCCCAGGGTGGGTTCGGTCTGGGGTGCGGCCGGGTGGGTGCAGGCTGGGCTATGTGCAGGTCCGGGATGGGTGCGCCCTGAATAGGTGCTGGCCCGTGTGGGTGTGGGGCTGAGGTGGACATGGCCCGGGTTGGTGCGGGTCCGGGTGCGTGCGCCCAGGGTAGATGCCCATCTGGGTGGGTGCCGGCCTGGATGCCAACCTCGGGGACAGGGAGGGGTGCTGCGGCGTCTGCGTGGCTGAGGGACTCGGGCCACATAGCTTGGTCCCTGCTTGGATGGGGCGCAGGCCCGGCTGGAGTGCACCTGTAGGGACCTGAACGTCGCCCCTGGGGAAGGACCGTGCTGGAGGGCACCCCCCCCCCACGCCCCAGGCCTGCGTCTCTGTAGCGTTCTCCCCTCCCCCGCCGGGCTGCGTGTCGCTGTCACCCGCGGACCACCGCCGCGTTGCGAAACCTAGGACTCCGCAAAAAAAAAAAAAAAAAAGAGGAAATCGCGCGGAGCCTCGGGCTCAGGGAAAGAACCAGAGAGTTCCCGGCGGCGGGCGGCAGACACTGGCCTGCAGGCTTCTGTGCATGAGTGTGGGGGTCCACCTGGCTCTCCACCACCTGGAGGTGACGTCATGGGTCCCCAGCCTGGAGCTATCCTCTTGCACCACGCCCGCCATAGCCCCATAGCGGGGGAAGAGAGCCCCTTCCACCTACACGTGGACCCAGAGGGAGGACTCCCCTCCCAACCCCCTTCCCACAGCTCAGAGGCAGGTGTGGCCAGTTCAGATGGGGCACAGGCAGGGGTGGGAGGACTAGGGAAGGGGGCCAGGTAAGACTCAGAGCAGGTATGGGACCCAACTGCACCTGTCCTCTTGCAGGCATCTTCCGGACTTTGTTCTTGGATGGCGGCTGCTCTGTGATTTTTAGGGCGTTGGAGCCTGCCGGGGTGCTTCCTCTCCTTCAGAGGGCTCCTGGTCCTGGGGTTGGCAGGAGGAGGGAAGCCCCAAGAGGGCTGCTTCTGAACCCTAGCCTGCCCTCCCCCTGTGTGAGGGTGGGGCAGGCACAACTTCCAAAGCCCCCTGGCTCAGGGGCCCCCTCAGGAGCTGTCCCCCAGGCACTCCAGGTGGATACTGGACACACTACTGGGCTTTCATTCCAACATCTGAACCCCTCAGAACAAATCTAACAGGCCTCCTGAGAGGGCGTTGAGAGACCCAGTATTTGTCTGGACATATGGGTTTGAGATATACATCTTCTGGGCACCCCTAAAATAGGACCAAGTTCTGTCTTCCCCATGCCCCACTTCCTGGGTAGAGGGGTCTCTGGCAGTCCCACTCTGGGGAATCTGCTGGCCTGTGCAGAGTGGTAGGGGGAGGCCACACCGGGAGTGTGATTTCTCAGAGGGAGGCAAAGGCAGGCTTTCCTGTGTCAGGCCGGGCGGAGGTGGCCTTCCCTGACCCTGAGCAGGCGTGCATCTGCAGCGTCAGCACGCCCCTCTAGCTAACTGATGGGGCTCACCCCAGTTCCCCCCACCTCGTCTCTAGACCTGTATTTCCATCTGTTTAGGAAAGCAGGTGCTGTCAGGGAGAGGTCGGTGAGAAAGGGCAGTCAGCACTTAATACTCGGCCGGGGTGGGGATAGTCCTGCCCCTTGCCTTTCTGGCCACCCTGTTCATGGTGACTCTGTTGGACACAGAGCCTCCCTCCAGCCTGACAGGTGGAAGAAGGACTTCTTTGGTGTGTCTGGCCTACAGTGGCCTCTCCCCTCCCATGGGCACTGCCTTCCCCAGCCCATTGGCTGATCCAGGAGCCTTTTCCCTCTCTATTGGCTCTCAGACAGAGCCCAGCACTCCCTGACACCGGCTACGCCCCTGGTTTTTCAGAACTGCCCATGACATCACCATCTTGCCTCACTGGGCTGACAGTCCCACGGAACAGGCAAGATACTGTCTCCATTTCACAACTGGGGAAACTGAGACTTTGAGAACTCCAACTGTCTTGGGAGACATGGTGCTTTAAATCTGACCAGTCCTTTATACCCAGTCTTTGTACCCCCTTTCAGGCCTCCTGCCCTGCTCCTGTGGTGTCAAAGGCAGGAAACCTACTGCCAGCTTTCCCCTTAAGACCTCTGGAAATGCCCACCCAGGCTCTCTGCTTCTTGACTAAAGCCTGCCTGGCCTTTTCATGTTCTGCGCCACTGTGGGGTGCAGCTGTGGCTTCCCACTTTCCTGTGTCAGGCAGGGCGGTGTGGCCCCAGTGGGCAGCCAGAGACCATCCTGACCTTGATGGGAGCACTGTGTTATGCTGTGGTCAGAATTCCTTCCTAATAGCTGCTCTTCCAGACCACAGCTGACCAGGAGGTCCTCGTTGTGGTGAGGGTCCCCTCAGCTCTCGTCAGCAGGACACATGGCAGGCCTGGGCTGCTTCTCACCACTAGGTATGAGGTTCTTTGGTGTATACTGATCAGCTGGCCATGCTAGGGCCGCTGGAAGTCTGGTGGGGGACTCCTCTGCACCTGCTCCCAGGCCCTTCCAATAATAGGCTTCCCCTGCCCTGATATCTGGATGTGAGTGGACTTTGGAGCTAATCCTAGCAGTTCAGCTCAGCCAGCACTGGACTATGTAACTGAAAGATTGGAGGCAAACTCAGCACAGGAACAGTGTTCAACCCTGGAAGGCTTCAAGGCAAAGGTGACTTTCCAGAAATTGCTGTAATTCAGGACAGAAGCACCTTGGTGGGGAAGAACATAGGAATTCGGCCTAGTTTCAGACAGGTTCCCTTGTGGTGGGGTGGCTGGCAGGAGCTGCTGAGGAATGGGCTGGGACAGCAGGGATTTAAAATAACTTTTTCCCTATTGTGGTAAAATATATATATATAAAAAAAACATAAAAATTACCATTTTAACCATTTTTGATGTAGTATGATGACATTAAGTCCATTCACACTGCAGCCACCTCTTTTCATCTTGTAAAATTGAAACTCTGTCCCTGTTAGACACTAACTCCCATCCCCTCCCCCAGCTCCTGGCAACCACGATCCACTTCTTGTCTCCAGGGGCCTCATAATTGGAATCACACAGTGTTTGTCCTTTTGTGTCTGGCTTATTTCACTCAGCATGTCTTCAATTATTCATCCATGTTGTAGCAGGTAGCAGAATTTCCTTCCTTTTAAAGTTTGAATAATATCCCCTCGTGTGGATGGACCACCTTTTGTTTATCCCTTCATCCCTTGATGGACACTTGGGCTGCTTGCACCCGTTGGCTGTTGTGAATTGTGCCGTCATGAACGTGGGTATTCAAGTCCCCACTTTCAGTCTTGGGTGTATGCCCTAGGAGAGGCATTCTGGATCCATGGTGATGCTGTTTGACTATTTGGGAAACCACCAGGTTTTCCTTACTTGGTTTTGAGCTGGGGCTGCAAGCCAGCAGGACATACCTGTCCACCTAGCATGGAGGGCTGCTGCTAGCAGCAAATAGCAGGGCTAAGGAGGAGGTGGAAGCCTTTCCCACCGCCTGTGAGCTTGGTGCCCCAGCACATTTCTCTTGCTGCTCCCCAGCATAGAAGGTGGTATGATCACCCTGTCTCAGATGCTGAGGGAGACTCACTCAGCTGAAGTTACCCCAGGGTAGATTCCTCAGGCTGCTGGGTTGACCATGGCATGGGGTGGCTTCTCCCTGCAGTGATCTGGGCCACTGCCCCAGATGAATTCTGGGTGGGGGATTATGCTGCCTCTTCTTCTACCCTATCACTCCCAGATTGCCACTAGCTTTAGACTCGGACTAAACTGTCTGCACCAGGTGCCTGCCAGCGGGTACTTTACCTACCTGTTTGCTTTTCTCTGAGAGATGGTGCACCCCTCCGTTTCATAAATGAAAGAACTGGAAGGACTCTACTCTGTGATGTCCGTTGTGTGGATGGACCATGTTTTGCTTATCCATTCATCTGTTGACAGACACTTGGATCGCTTCCCTATTTTAGCTGTTGAGACTCATGCTGCCCATGGACAAGCAAGTACAAGTATCTGTTTGAGTTTCTGCTCCCAATTCTTTTGGGTCTAGAATCAAAAGTGGAATTGTTGGAGTATGGTCATCTTTCCTTTCCCCAGTATATATTCTTGACTCTTTTGTCATAAATTAATTGACTTTATGTGTGGATTATTTTTAAACTCTGTTCTGCTGACTTATGTGTGTTTTTGTGCAAATACCATACTGTTTTGATTATTATACTTTGTAGTACAGTTTTAAATCAGGGAGCATGATGCCTGCAGCTTTGCTTCTTTCTCAGAATTATTTGGCTATTCATTTTCAAGATTGTTTTGACAACATTGAGTCCCTTGAGAGTTCATCTGAATTTTAGTATGGATTTTTTTATTTCTGCAGAAACTGACATTAGGATTTTTAAAGGGATTGCACTGAATCTGTAGATCACTTTGAGTATTTTAACAATAATATAAAAATTTGGGACATTTTAACAATGTTAACTCTTCCAATCCATGAACATATTTAATATTTTCCATTTATTTATGTCTTCATTACTTTCTTTCAGCAGTGTTTTATAGTTTTCATTGTACAAAACATTCATTTCTTTGACTGAGTTAATTTCTAAGTATTTTGTCTTAAATAGAATTATTTTCATCTTCAGGTTGTTTATTGTTTCTAAATAGAAATGCCACTTATTTTTGTGTGTTACTTTGTATCCCGCTACCTTGCTGAACTTGTTTTTCAGTTCTAACAGTTATTTTGTGGGATATTTAGAATTGTCTACATTTAAGAACATATTACAAACAGATAATTTTATTTCTTCCTTTCCAATTTGCATATCTTCTATTTCTTTTTTTCTTTTTTTGTGCTCTGGCTAGAACTTTCATCATTATGCTGAATAGACGTTGTAAAAGTGAGCATTCTAGGTTGTCTCTGATCTTAGTGAAAATTCTTTCAGTCTTTAAACATTTGTATATGATGTTTGATGTGGGGTTACCATATATGGCTTTTTTCATGGTAAGGTAGTGTTCTTCAATTCCTTAGCTTCATGTTGTTGTTTTTTAATCACAAAAGAATGTTGAATTTTGTTAAATGTTTTTTCTGTATCAATTGAGATGATCATGTGATGTTTTTCCTTGCCTTTGTTAGGTAGCCTATTGCATTGATTGATCCTTATATGTTTAAACAGCTTTGCATTGCAGAAATTCCACTTGGTCATGGCATATAATCCTTTTAACATGCAGCTGAATTCTGTTTGCTAGTATATTGTTGAGCATTTTGCATCAGTGTTCACAAAGGATCTTGGTCTATAGTGTTCTCATCTGACTTTGGTATCAGGACTATACTGGTTTTATAGAATAATTTAGGATATGTTATCTCCTCTGATTTCTTGAAAAAGTTTAAGAAGGATTTGTATTATTGATAGTTCTGAAAATGGTTTGGTAGAATTCACCAGCGAAACAGTCAAATCCAGAACATTTCTTTGGAAAATTTTGATTATTGGCTTAAACTCCTTACTAGTTGTCGATCTATTGAGATTATCCTTTTTTTTTTTTTTTTGTCATTTAATCTAGGTTTAGTTTTGGTAAGTATTGTGTTTCTAGGACTTTGTCAATTTCCTCTAGGTTATACAATTATTCTTACTACATTTGTATTATCTTTTTTTATTATCTATTCTCAGCCACTTTTTCCTTTCTATAGAATTGATAGTTATGTCTCAACTTTCATTTTGATTTTGGTAATCTGAATCTTCTCTCCTTTTTTACTCAGTCCATAAATTTTTTGTTCTTTTTTTAAAAAGCAATTTTGGTTCATTGATTTTTCTTTTTTCTTTTCTATTTCATTGAGTTCTGCTCCAATCTTATTTCATTCCTTTTGCTAGCTTTGGATTTAGTTTGTTCTTTTTCTAGTTTCTTAAGTTGTAAAGTTACGTTGTTCATTTGAGATCTCTCTTGTTTTTGAATGACAGTGTTTATAGTTATAAATTTCCCCTTTAGCACTGTTTTCACTGTGTCCATAAGTTTGTATGTCGTGTTTTCATTTCTATTTGTCTCTGAGCATTTTCTAATCCCTTGTGGTTTTTCTTAGATTCATTGGTTATTTAGTTCCAGTTCTCTTTATTTTTACTGATTTCTAACTTCATCCTGTTGTGGTTGAAGAATATACTTTATGTGATATATTTTTTAATCTACTGGGACTTAACTTATGGCCTGATATATGATCTATCCTAGAAAATGTCCCATGTGTTTTAAGAGAAATTATATGTTGTTGTTCAATGGAATGTTCTATATATGTCCGTTAGATCTAATTACTTAATGTGTTGTTTAGGCCTTCTAATTCCTCACTTGTTTTCCATTCGGTTGTTCTGTCCATGTTGTGAGTGGGGTATAAAGTCTAAAAAGGGGGGCCTCCCTGGTGGCACAAGGGATTAAGTCTCAGCACTGTGAAGCTATCTACAGCCACTGTAGCACAAGTTCAATCTCTGGCCAGGGAGCTAACCCACAAGGTGCAGCAGACCTCTCCTGTCTCACCAGCTGTTCCCCTCAGCAGTGTATTTTCAGTCAGTCCTCCTGTATTGCTCCCCACTCTGCCCCTGGTGAATCCTCTCACCCCCTCTACTCTGGTGAATCCTCTCACCCCCTCTAGCTCTTGTATGTATAAGTAAATAAATCTATTTTTTAACAAAAATAAAGTCTCAAAATGTCTGATTCTCCAATTGTCAGTTTTTGCTTCATGTAGCTTAATGGTCTGTTACTGGGTGTGTAAATGTCTATAATTGTTATATCTTCTTGCTTCATCGAGTCTTTACATAGATAATAACCTTTGTCTCTTGCAGTTTCTTTGATTTCAAGTCTGTTTTGTCTGATATAAGTATAGCCACTAATATACTATAGCATTGTTATACTGTAGTCATTCATGCTTTCTTTGGGTTACTATTTGTATGGAATTATTTTTCTATCATTTAACTTTTAACCTTTTGATATCTTTTGGATCTCTGATCAGTCTGTTAGAGATAGCATGTAGTTGGGTTATATGTTTTTAATCCATTCTTTCATTCTCTGTCTTTTGGAGAAGTTAATACATTCACATTTAATGTACTTAACTATAAGAAAGGACTTGTTTCTGTCACTGTGCTATTTATTTTCTGTATGTTCTGTAGCTTTTTGTCCCACATTTCATGCATTCCTGTATTTTGTGTTTAGCTGATTTTGGTAATGTTTATATCCTTCTTCATTTTCTTTTGTGCATATTCTATATTTGTTTACATTGTGGTTATCTTATGAGAATTTTATTTAACACCCTAAAATTATATATTCTAATTTGAATTTATAGTAGCTTAATTTGGGTTCTTCTCTTTTACAGCTCTATCTCCACTCCTGCTGGTTGTTGATATCAAAATCACATCTTCATATATTTTAGTGTGCCCCAAAACATAATAATTCTTTTAAATTCATTAGTAACCTAAATTGTGTAGAAAACAACATTAAGGGTTATAATCCAATGTTAGAGTAATAGTAGAATTTACATTAATATATATTACAAATATATTAGTCTCTTAAATTTTTTTATGCATACAAGAACTGGGGTACAGGCCAGAGGTGTGAGGGGTGAGGAGATTCACCAGAGACAGAGTGGGGCACAGAACAGGTAGATGACTGAAATGCACTGCTGAGGGGAGCAGTGAGGGAGACAGGAGAGGTCTGCTGCACCACATGGGTTAGTTCCTTGGCCGGGGATTGAACTCGGGTTGCACTGGCTACGGACGCTTCATAGTGCATTGCTTAACCCAATGTGTCACCAGGGAGGCCCCTGGTCTCTTAAATTATATAGAAAACTAAACTAAACAAAAACAAATACAAGTACTTATAATTGCTCCTGTATTTACCTTTATTGAGTTCTTTATTTCTCCATACAGCTTCAAGGTACTGTCAAGTGTCCTTTCATTTCACCTTGCAGACCTCCCTTGAGCAGTCCTTATGATTACAAACTCCTTCAGCTTTTGCTTATCTGAGAATGTGTTGAGTTCTCCATCACACTGGAGGGCAATTTTGCTGGATATAGGGTTGTTGACTGACATTTTTTTCTTCAAGAACTTTGGATTTGGGCCTCCCTGGTGGCACAGTGGGTTAAGCAACGCACTATGAAGCAAACTGCAGCCACTGCAGCACAAGTTCGATCCCTGCCGCAGGCCAGGTTAGGGACCCACATGGCTTAGCAGACTTCTCCTGCTTCGCCCGCTGCTCCCCTCAGCAGTGTGTTTCAGTCATCTGCCTGTTCTGCTCCCCACTCTGTCTCTGGTGAATCCTCTCACTGCCCTGGACTCTGGCCTGTACCCCAGCTCTAATATGCATAAATAAATAAAATCTTAAAAGAAAAAAAGAACTTTGGATTTATTGGTTCCCTGTCTTCTGATCTCCAAAGTTTCTGATGAGAAATCTGCTGATAATTTTATTGAGGATTTTCTTGTATGTGATGAGTCGCTCCTATGTTACTGCTTTCAAGAATTGTTCTTTGTCTTTTGAAAATTGATTATAATGTATCTTGGCATGGGTCTCTTTGAGTTCATTTACTTGTGATTCATTGCATTTCTTGGATGTTATATAGTTGTGTTACTTAATGACATTTTGGTTAATCATGGACTGCATATACAATGGTGGTCATAGTAGGTTAAAGCCTAGGTTGATAGTAGGCTTTTACCATGTAGATTTGTGTAATTACACTCTGTGTATGAATTCTATGATGTGCGTACAATGACCTAATGACAGGCTGTAATTCGCAGAATGTAAATCCATTGTTTAGTGACACATGGCTGCATTCATATCTCTCATCAGATTTGGGAAGTGTTCAGTCATTATTTCTTCACATATTCTCTCTGTTCCTCTCTTCTTCCTCCTCCTCCTTCTCCTGAAACTCCTACACATACATATGTTAGTCAGTTTGTTTGTATCTCACAGATCCCTTAGAGTCTGTTCACTTTTCTTCACACTTTTCATTTTCTTTCTCAGACTCAATACTCTCTAGTCTCCTGTCTTCAACTTCACTGATACTGTCTTCTGCCTGCTCAAATCTGTTTTTGAGTCCCTCTGTCAATCTTTCAGTTATTGTACTTTTCCGTTACAGAATTTCTTTCAGTTTCTTCTTAGACTTTCTCCTTCTTAATTGATATTCCTACTTAGTTTACACATTATTTTCTTAGCTTTCCATACACCTTCCTTTCATCCTTTGAACATCTTTAAGACCATGTTTTAAAGTCTTTTGTCTAATGCATCTGTTATTAAGTCTTTTAAGGACATATCCTGTTGAATTATCATTTTCCTCTGAAAGGGCTATTTCCTCTTTCTTTGTATGCCTTGTGATTTTTTTTTTGTTGAACACTGGACATTTGAGTATAAAAATGTGGAAATTCTGGAAATCACAATCTCCTCCTTTTCTTTGGTAATGCCGTTTTCTATTATTTTTATTTATTTATTTTTTCAATATTGTAGACTGTCTTTATGCTGAGGATCAGCCTGAGGTATAAACAGTGTCTTCTGTCCTTTATGAATATTCCTTTGGGCATGCTTTCTAAATTCCCCGTATATATATCTTTCAATCTCCTGGAAATCATTTTAGTGAGGAGGGATCTGAAACAGGTGAAAAAACAGTGGGTGCTGCCTCTTTGTGCCTCTGATCAGAAGTAGCCAGAGGGTGCTGCAAAAGCGCTCCTGATCAGAAGTAGCAATCAGAACACAGTCCTTGGTATTGGAGAACAGGGTCTTTTTGCCCACTCTGGTTCCTGCATGCTGGGTATTGGCTGCCCTACAAACATGTGTACCCTTGCTTGCCATGTGGCCAGCAGGTGGAAGTGGGTAGCTGCTACTATTGTAGCTACTGTGCTTACAGTTGACATTGACCAAAATTAACCATAATTTACTGTCCAGACCTTGCCATGGGAGTCAGTAGCCTTCAGCAGAATACAGAGTTCCAAAATACTCAGAGCAGACAAATCCTGTCAGGGCACTTGTTTGGGTGGGGAGACAGTTGCCCGGTGCTTCCTACTCCACATCTTCCCAGGAAGGGCACTCTGACCAGGCTGTCAAGAACAGATCGGTGGCCCAGAGATGAACAGCAGCGAGCTGGAGTCAGAGACAGACTGGGCCTCCTAACACTGATCTGAAGCCCCAACCACCTTCCAGGGTGGAGCCTGCAGGTGGTGGTGCTGATGTCCCTGAGGAACAGAGGTCTGCAACTGCTGGAATAGCTATCCACGCACCTCGGATCCAGGTCCAGCAAATTAAGGAACAGGAAGGAGGTAAATCAAGTGCCTAAAAGGCTCTGGAACACTAGAGCGCAGCATCAGGGACCACCCAGGTTTAATGACAAGCATTGGCTAGATTAGCACAGGAACTGGTAGCAAGAACCAGAGTTGTCCCTCGAGCGGACGCAGAGACCTGCAGTGAAAGCTGATAGGATTCTGGGCACAAGGCAGGTGATGAGAATGTTATGTTTGACCGCTGTGTGAACAAAATGGAAGCTTTGGAATCATCCAGAATCACATGGGCAGCTTGGTTTAGGGTGATGGTGGTGTGTTGGGGAATGGTCAAATCCTGGAGCTGAGGACAGGGGGAGGACACTGGGATTTTAGCCAGTCCTGGAGGGAGGAGGATAACCCACAGGAGCAGGCAGGCCAAGAGCTGGTCAGAGTGAGGACTAACTGGTCAGTTGGTGAGGACTCTCAGTGGGGCTGGGAGGGCTTAAGGGAGTCCTGGAGCAAAGGGGCCGAAGGTGGACATCAGGTAGAAAGCAGATGCCGAGGTGTAAACGTTTATTTTCTTAATTGAGATGTAATTCACATAAAATGAAATTTGTCCATAAAAATGAATAATTTTGGTGGCATTAGAATATTCCCACTGTTGCGTGACCACCTCCTGGATCTAGCTCTAAAATAAGGGTTTATAATCAGGAATGCAGCTGAGATGTACAGAGATCGTGGGCAGGGAGATCTTGCCAGGTGCTCCCTGTCCAGGAAGGATAGTGGGGGTGAGACAGGAGGGAAGGGACTGGGGGCCAGGGCAGAGTCCTTGGGAGGCTGCCTGGAAGGTAATGGGGTCAAGAGAGGGACTTGGGACTCTGGCAGCGTGAGTGGGTGCTAATGGGAATGGCCGAGGAGAGAGCCCCCGGAAGTGTGGGAGAGAGGAAGGAATGTGCTGGGAGGAGGCCCTGGTCCAGGTGAGAGGTAAGGGGTCTGGAGAGCAAGCAGCATGGGGTGGGGTCCTGTGCTCTCAGTGGAATGGCAGCCAGGGACCCCTGCCGCAGGGGAGGCAGGTAGAGAGAGGGGAAGGTTTGTGCCTCAATCTTCGGGGCCCCTCCAGTGTGCAAGGCATGTCTTTAATGATGGGAACTTGTGCCCAGAAGCAAACTTCCCGCCCTGCTGGAGTGTAGCTTCTAGAGGAGGCAGGACACCAGTCAGGGAACACCTGCTGTGTTGTTGGGCAGCGATTAGGAGAAAAGGAGAAAGTACAGGGGACACCCTACCTGGACTGCAGGGCGGGTGGGTGCAGTTCATGGGAAAGGGTGACCTTTGGGTAAGTACTTTCTTTGAACCCTATGCCTGTGCCCCACACTCCCACCCCTCCACCATACTGGCCATCTGCTTCTGGCCCAGAGCCAGCAGACTGGCTGTCACCCCAGGATCTCTGCCCTGCTCACTGCTGCGCCTCAGCCTTGGGAGGGGCAAAGGGCCACAGTGCTCTGCCAGACCCGCAGTTCTATCGCAGGTCTCCTCCATTGGACCTTGGCCGAGGGCACACCCTGACCTGCTGGCCTAGCCCAGCATGTGCCTTACCTGCCCAGCAGCTCAGTCCATCTCCCCCTCCCGGAAATGGTGAGCGGCTGAGTCACCTCTGAGCGCCCTGGCAGAAGGCAGGGCAGATGGAGAGCAGTGACAACCCCAGGGGAGCCAGGAGGGAGGGAGAGCATGGAAAAGGAGCAAGGGGAGGGGCACCTGGAGGGTCTGCCTTTGGGCTGCAGGAGCTGTCACCCCAAGTCAGAAAGAGTGCTGTGCAGCCCTGATTTTTGGTGGGGGCTTGGGCAGGAATGAATATGGAGAGCTGGAAGGAGAGATCTGGAGGTGACCCTGAGCAACAGACCCCTTTAAAGTCAGGGTTCTTGATTGAGAAGCTTTCCAAGACCCAAGGGCATAGGCCCAACGGTGGCATTTCAGGCGTGTGGTGTGTGGACACTGAGTTCTGAGAGCTGACCCAGGGGTGGCCCTGGACTAGATTCCATCCTTCCACCTTTAGTATTTTTGAAGCACCTCGCAGTGGGCAAGACATGTGGTCACTGCGTGACATCTCTTAGTTTGGTGCTGTTCTACGCACGTTATGTATGTTGGGCGTCTCAGTGTCTACTTTATGGGGGAAACAGCACAGAGCGGGTAAGTACCTTGCCTTAGGACACACAGCTAGGGAAGGTGGAAAGCTAGGACGGATGCGGCCCATGTGCCTTTCTTCCCTTTCCTTGTTTCTGGGACCTACTGACTTTCTGTACAGAAACCCATCTGGCTTGTGGGTCTATTCAGCGCTGGAGAGGAGTGCCTGGGTGTGAATCCTTCCAAGGCCTCCCCTGTGAGTGACCAGGGTCTGAGGCAGCTCAGGCTGAAGTGAACTGATGCCCAGGATGCTTCCTGTCCTTTCAGCACCAGCAGCCTGAGAAAGCCATAGCTCCTGCTCCTAGCTCTGGGAGAAAATCCACTGCCCCCCACACCCCGACTTTATGGAGAAACCTGCAGTGGAGCCCCAGCTGCACATTTATCCCCTGCAGCCTGGGCCTGTCCACCTCACGGGGAGGGCCTCTCCTCCCTGGGAGCACCACGGCAAGTGGTAGGTGTTTGCTGCATGAAGGGTGGGGTGGGATGGAGCCGTGGCCCACGTTCCCAGGATCATCGTGCCAGGGTGAGCCGTGTGGCCAGAGCTGTCCCTGGCTGGAGTCTGTGTTTGCGGCTGTGTGCGTCTTCCTAGTCCTTGTTTCTGGGACCTACATACTTTCTGTACATAAATGTCCTCATTCCCTGTTGGGTGCCATTTTGCAAAGAAGGAGTGGGGTCCCGATCCCAAGAAGGCTGGGCCGTGCACAGCATCCCAGGCTGCCTAGACTGGCCGGTTGAGGCTGTGCATGGCCGGGGTGGGGCCCTGGAGTGCCAAGGGCAGGGCAGCAGTACCGCTGAGGTGGACACCTTGGTGCATCCTCTTTGTAGCAGCCAAGAGTTTGAGAATGACAGCAAAAGCCCAGGAAAACACTGAGGCAGAGAGCTTCGGTGCCTGGAGGGCTGTGACACTTCACTTGCTCTTCACATGTTTTTTGAGTCCCCAGTGTGGGTAAAAACTTGGTTACAGTGGAGGGTTCTCTGTCCTTGCCCTGCTGGAAGCCCTGGGCTGGAGTTTCTTCTGTGGCTCTCTGACCCCAGTGGCCTTCTGTCCCCTGCCCCCAGGGAGACTCAGAGTGGGGGATGTGGTCTTCACACACGAGCCTCCATGCGGCCCACCCTCCGGGATCCCCAGGTGCTCAGGCCCTGCCTTCTCTTAACCCTGATGTGTCAGAGTCCTGACTTCCGGCCACGGCCAAGCCCACAGGTCAAAGTTCTTCCCCAGGTCAACCCTCAGGATGGCGGGGGTGGAGAGACCGGCTGTCCCATTGGTGTTCCTCAAGCAACCCCCGAGGGTGGGGAGGGGCTCGGAGAAGAGGCTTGCGGAGTGGTACAGCTGTCTGGGCACCGCGCTTGCACACCAGGCCAACTCTGTGTGTGTGTGTGTGTATGTGTGTGTGTGTGTGTGGCCTGTGCCTTGGGGTTGCATGGTGATAGCAACCTGGCAAGTAAAGGAAAATGGCCAAGACTGGCAGGGTTGTAATGAAACAAGAGGGGCCTGTGATTAGGGGTGCCTGGGGCATCCCAAGTGAGGGTAAATTGGAGCAAAGAGGTGCATGGAGGAGCCCTGGTGGGGAGCGCCCCTCTGAGGCAGAGAAGAGGTGAGAGGCGCACTTAGTTCCATATAGAGTCAGTGTCATGTGCATCTTGAAGGTCCCGCCTGGCTTCCGGGCCAGTGGTCTGTGGGCGGGCAGCAGAGGGGTGTGGGGGAAAGTGGGGAATCCAGATGAACTCATACTGTGGCAGGCCCCCTCCCTCACAGCTCTTCTGAGTTGGGAAAGGCCCCCAGAACCGAGGCTCTGAGGCCTCAGGGTATGGGCTGTCTGCCACCCTCCCTGCTACCTCTGGTTGGGAGCCACTGATGTCCACCGACACCAGTACAGGGTGGAGGCTGGGATGGGGCCTCCTGGAGCCCGCACGGGCCAGTCTCCCTGTCCGTTGGCCAGGAGCCCATACCTGGGGAGGGGGAGTGGCCGTTGCTCCCCCACTAACCCAAACTCACCAGAAGCCCCTTCCTGGACCAGCCAATCTCCATAAATGGCCAGCATGACCCTCCCCCGCACACAGTGATGCTTCACTGTAGGAGCTGGGGGCTTGGGGCACCCACAGTCCCACCATGGAGTCTGCCCGAGTGAGGGCTCAGAGCCCCGGGGAATGACATGGCCGTTTTTCACCCCAAACTTCTCCATTCTGTGTGCCTCTTAGAAGCTATGTCTCTCTGCTTCCTCCTCTAGAGCCAGTCACTTGTCCCTGCAGTTGTCACAGGGATGGGGCAGTGTGAGCTGGGCTGTTAGGGTGCAAAGTGAGGTGTCCATATATAGAACCACATACCTCTGCACGCGGGTGTGGTCCCTGCACACTCACACGTACGTGCCCTATATACAGAACCTCACAGGTGCCCTCTCACGTGCACAACCCTTCAAACAGACACACACAGGCACAGCCTGTGTCTTAGTTTGCACATTCATACATGCATAGTTCTAAACACACACTCGTGTACCCCTGCACACTCACAGCACACCCCTGCATACATATCACATGCATGCCTCTACAAACATATCCAAACACGCACACCCTAAACACACATTCATGCGCACATGCTTCTACACACATGCCTCTGCGCAGGTGCACACACACTCCGTGCACTCTCGTGAGGTACATGCTTGTGCGTGCACACCCCACAGACTCACATGCGCACACCAGTGTACACTCTGTGGCCCAGGCGTTTAGCTTCTGAGGAGGGCTCTGACCTGCCTGGCATGGGGTGACCTCTCTGGAGGTTCCCGAGGGAGGGCCAGGTCTCCATTCTCAGGAAGGCCGGGGCTGGCCTGAGCTGTCTGTTCAGACCCTGGACAGGGGGCATCCACACAGCTGACAGGTGTTCCAGGGTCTGAGGACTCCTGGGCCCCGTGGGCTGGGGTGACTTGGAGGGATCAGCACGACGCTTTTCTTTCTTTTTTTTTAAAGATTTATTTCTTTATACATACAAGAGCTGGGTACAGGCCAGAGTCCAGGGCAGTGAGAAGAGTCACCAGAGACAGAGCTGGGAGCAGAACAGGCAGACTGACTGAAACACACTGCTGAGCAGCGGGCGAGGCAGGAGAGGTCTGCTGCGCCATGTGGGTCCCCTCCCTGGCCGGAGGCAGGGATCGAACTCGTGCTGCAGTGGCTGCAGTCTGCTTCATAGTGTGTTTCTTAACCCACTGCGCCACCAGGGAGGTCCAGCACTACATGCTTTTCAATGGATGAGCGTGCTTATTGGTTGGTTTGTGTTTTGGGGATGGGCACAGCCCAGACTCCCTGGGGCTCCCAGAGAACTCTTCTCAGCTGGAGTCATGGGGCAGCTGGATCCAGGGAAACCTTTACTAAAGGGAAAGTCTTCTGGAGATGACCCGCCCCTTCCAGGAGACCGCGCTCTTTGGGGCTTCTCCCGGCAGCCCTAGTCCCCTTCCTTGCTCATCAAGGGATTTATGAAATGGGGAGGAAAATACCTCGGTGCCCCCTTGCCCACTGCCTCAATTTAAGGAGCTCTGTCCTCCTCAATGCAAAACATTTCAAACCCGATGTTCCAATAGATTCAAGATTGTTAGCGTCTTGTCGCGTTGCCTCATCTACAAGCACACAGGGATTTTGTTGAACCTTTTCAAGTAAAGTCATCAAGACGTACCACCCCTAATTGTGTCCTTGTCCCACGGGACACGGGAGCTGGCCTAGAGCCCTGCGCATCCTTAGACTTCTGTCTCCACATCTCCATTTGTTCCCTCAGGGCACCCAGGGCAGCTCGGGCGATGGGGTGGGGCTGGTCATTGAAGGCTTAGGGTCCACAGAGTGGAACTTCGTCTCCTGTTGCGCAAATGGGGCGACCGGTGCCAGAAAGAGGCCTCTCTGGGGTTGGGGTTTCCCTGGTCCGGTGCTGTCTCCCTCTGGGGTTGGCCCTCTGGGCTCGCCCTCCATGGATGTCTGATCTTTGCCTTCCAGACCCTGACTGGGCCTCCTACACCCTGGGAGTGTTCATCTGCCTGAGCTGCTCTGGAATCCACCGGAACATCCCCCAGGTCAGCAAGGTGAAGTCTGTCCGCCTGGACACCTGGGAAGAGGCCCAAGTGGAGGTACTGCAGGCAGGGGTGGGTGGAGGGGACCCGGGGGAGGAGGCCTGGCAGTTCCACTGCTGCCTTGGGTGGTGGGCGCCTTGAGGGTTCCTTCACTCCTGGTGGGCCAGACTCCTGACCATGACCTCCAAGGGGGCCGGCGCTGCTCCAGGGAGCTGGTGGGGACCTGAGGGGAGAGGTGGGCCAGGGCACTGGAGACCCAGGGCCAGTTGGCAGGACCTCAGCCCCTCCTCTCCTCAACCCCCTGCACCCCATTCTCGGGCTGATTCCTTCTCTGACCCTCCTTGGGAAGCTGCAGAGCAATAGGCAAGGGAAGGATCGGGGAGGGACTGCTCATCTGTCCTCACTGGCAGTGCCGGGGGCTTCAGCCCCATCTCCCACACCTAGCTGAAGTTCAGGGATCACCCCGTGGAGCAGCTGTACAGGGTGACAGGCCCTCTCAGTTTTAGGGTTTTATTGCAAATCCCTGTGGGAAGTCAAGGGTCACAGAAGCCAAGCCCTCATTTATACACCCACCCATTATCCATCCACCCTTGCTTCCATCAGCCCATCCTCCTAGCCATCCTCCCAGCTTCCACTCCCCATCCACCTGCTTATCCATCACCCATTTCACCCGCGTCCACCGAGCACTAGTTCCAGGTAGTACGCTGCTGGGCCGCGTGATGGCTCCGGTTGGGGTGGCAGGTGAGGTCCCACGTCCTGAACAGAGTGGCTTGGACCAGGGTACAGCTGGGCGAGCGGGATGGTGCCATGGAGGATGTCCAGGTGGGTGAGGGCCAGCAGGAGCTGAGCAAATCCTGAGCCCTGGTGGAGCTGCGGGCGTGGGGCTAGCGGGCCAGGAGCTAGCACCACAGCCCCTGCTGCTTGAGATTCAAGCCTTGGGAGGCGGGTGGCGCCCGGTGAGGCTGACTAGAAGTAGAAAGACCAGTTTCTGCCTCTGGGGATCTGCCCATTCTGGACGTCTCACTCTGGACGCTGCGTGGGGTGTGGGGTGGGGGCCGTTCTCAGGGGGCTTGCTAGGAATGCAGGGTCTGGCTGCCGGAGGCCTGGCTTGGAGTCTGACTTAACAAGCCACCTGAGCGGGAGCCTTCACTCTCCTGTTGTTGGAACAGCCAGGCTCAGCGGTCAGGAAAGGGTTGGAGGCCCCCCTTGGTGGCGTGATGGGGGCTCCGGGGCCAGGCCAAAAAAGGCACACTTGATGCAATGCCATATAAGGAAGTAGGGAGTGGGACCCCAATGGCATATGTAGCAGGAAACCCCCATTTCTACCCATGAACACTCATGAGAAGGTTTGCAGAAAGACCGGGGAGCTGGTGCCAGCAGTGGCTGTACACGGCACAGGGAGAAGTGGGGCACAGTGGAGGAAGGGCATAAGGGTTCGAGGGGGGGAAATGAGGGGTTGGAGGATGAAGTGGTGGGTCATAGAAGGGGTAGAAGAGAGTAGGTGGGGGAAAGGCAGGGAGGTAATGGGGAGGGGAGATTGGGGTTGCTACATTTCCTTTATATTATCAGTGCCTCTGCTCTGTGTTAAGACAGAGGGTGATCTCCAAGGGACCTGAGGGCCCTGGACCACTGTGCGGGCGGCTGGGTCCCTCCCTGCCATCTGAATGTGTGAAAGGGGGGCTGTCATTCCTGGGCTGGGGCGAGAGGGACTGGAGCCCCCCCCCCCCCCCCCCCCCCCCCCCCCCCCCCCCCCCCCCGCCAGACTGGCTTAGCCTCCACCTCCCCAGAGAGCACAGCGGGGCGTGGGCGCGCCGCCGGTCGCGGGCTTGGGGCTGGGCAGCACACATGTGTTCTCGTCTCTTCCCTTCCTGTTTCATGTTTTTCTCCCCAGAACTTTACATTCTTCTCTGACCTCTTTTTTTAAACGCAGCCTCATTGCGCGATGCTCCAAAGTGCGCTATCCAGAGGCATAAGTCTCTCCCCAGAGTGCAGCCCACCCCCCGGTCACTGTTAGAGCCGTAGTCCCCTCGGAAGCAGCCCACCCGCCCCCGTCTGCCCAGCTTCCGCCCTGGGGTCTGCTGCTTCTGGGTGTGAACATAAACGGGGCCAGACGGCGCGTGTTTCCCGACCGCCCCACACTGCGTGTTTTCCACGTTCTCGTGTCGTCCACGGCAGAGCTCCACGCCGTGCACGCGGCGTGACGGGTGGTGGGTCGCCTCTTTGATCTGTCTCCAGCTTGCTCGTGTGTTTGGGCCATTCGGTCGCCTGCACACGGAGTGGGTGGACAGGGTCGGGAGAGCAGCTGTGAGGGGTGCCCCACCCCAGGTTTCCAGGTGTGGGTTCCCCCGGGGAGCTGCGGGGCCTACTGGTCTTCGGCAGTGCACAGTGGTCTGGCGTGGACACTTCGTCACGGCCCCTTCGGAGCGACACGGGCAGGTTCAGCCTTTCCGCACCGAGACCACCCGGCCAGTGAGCAGCTGCGCAGGTGCCTCGCTTTGTCGGTGACATTGTTGGAAGCCTAGATTCCTAGAAAGTGCAGTACGAGGTCACAGGCCACGTGACGGTAATGCCCGAGAGCTGCTTCTAGGTCCTCAGTGGTGGCACGTGCCCAGGACTCTGTTTATGGGCTGGGCGTTGAGCCCACGTCCGTGGAGGCTCGGCCGGCACTTTCTCGTCCCGAGTGGCCAAGCCTCTCGCGATGCCGGAGAGCGCCGTGTTTCTTCCCCGTGAGCTTGCTCTGGTGCTGGGCGCCTTCCTCCGAATGTTCACTGTCCTTGCTGCGGCCTTTACCTGTCAGAGAATTTAACCTTTGGAGACAGTAGCTGAAGGCTTTTTTTTTTCTAGATTATTTGTCTTTTGACTCGGCTCAGGGTGGCTTTTGCAATGGAAACTTAGTCACTTTGATGTAGTCAAACTGATCAACCTTTTCTTTTGTGGTTTTAGGGGTTCTAGCATGCTCAGGCCTGCTGTGCCCTAGGATTTTTTTTCAGACCAGTTTTATTGAGATTTAATTCACATACCATACAGTTCACCCTTTTGAAGTGGACAATTTTAGTATATTCACAGGCCGGCAACCATCACCACTATCTAATTTCAGAACATTTTCATATCCCAAAATAAACCCTGTTCAGGTCCGCAGCCACTCCCCATTTCCCCTCCACCCCAGGCCCTACTGCAAGCAGAAAGACCAGTTTCTGCCTCTGTGGATCTGCCCATTCTGGACTTCTCATATAGTCGAATCGTACAAAAGGTGGCGGCCATCTTTCACCATGGCACTCTCAAGGTTCCCATGTTGTACGTGTGTCCTGCTTTGCTCCACTTAGTGGTGAATATTATCTCTTGTGTGTACACCACATTTTGTTGGTCTGCTCCATTGTTAAGGGACATTTAGGTGGTTTAATTTTTTCAGCTATTGTGAATAGTGCTGCCGTGAACATTCACTGTGATTTCTAAAGTGGGATTTGTGTCCCGGTCAGCGGTCTATGGGGATTCCAATCTCTCCACATCTGCACTCACGTCTGCTGTCTTTGGAGCCATCCTGCGGGGTGGAATGGTATCTACTTGCGATTTGATTGCTGTTTCCTAATGACTAACGATGCTGAGCATCTCCTCATGCTCCTTGGCCACTTGTCTTTGGAGAAATGTTCATTCAAATCCTTTACTCATTTTTTAAAATGGTTTATGTGTCTTTTTGTTATTAAGAGTTTTTATTAAGGGGTATGTGTGTGTACATATATGTATATACACACGCACATACATACATACTGGACATTTGTCTCTTATCAGTTATAGTTCCTGCAATAGTTTTTCTCATACTGTGAGTTGTCTTTTAACTTTTTTTAAATGAAAGGTTACAGTTTATAGCTTTATGAGCTCTCTGTAATTTTTAAAAATATTGAGGTGAAAGTCACATAACATAAATTTACCATTTTAAAGTGAACAATCCAGTGGAATTGAGTGCATTCACAATGTTGTCAACCATCACTTGTATCTAGTTCCAGAACATTCCATTACCTCAGAGGAGACCTGTCCCTATTAGTGTCCCCCCATCCCCTGGTACCCACCACTCTGCCTCTTCCCTATGAACCTGCCTGTTCTGGACACATCACAGACACAGGCTATGGACCTTCTGTGTCTGCCTTTTCTCACCGACATCATGGCCCAGCGTCCTGCACACCTTCTTGAGGACATCCTTTCTTTGAAGCACAGAGTTTTTAATTTTGAAGTCCATTGGTTTCTTTTGTTCTTGTGCTTATACTTTTGGTGTCATTATGTAAAAATCCATTTCCTAATCTAAAGCCATGAAAACTTATTTTTTTAACATGATTTAAGATATTTTATGACTTTTATCAATTGCTTTGATTGTTCAATCTGGAGATTAAATATTTGATTCAATCAAATTAATTTTACTGAGAGGCATGCCCACTCAGCTTCTTCTGAGGGGGTCCCCGTTGTGCCGACCTCATTGATACTCAGCGGGTGTCCTCCCCTTGGCTTGAGGCGCAGAGTCACTGTGTATGGACCCGCCCATGTCTTTGGGGCCATCTCTAGACCCCTCACTTTGCCTCACTGAGTTATGTTTTCTAGTCAAAACCCATTTTATTTGTGATAGCGTTCGATCGTGTTGTCATATCTGATAGGGAGTCTTCGTTTTTCAGAATTTTCTGGTGTGTAGTCTTGTTTACAGTTGAACTTTAAAATCATTGCTAGCTTTCAAAAATTCTATCTTTTTTCTGAGGACTGCAAATAAATATATAGATTAACATGAGATGACGTGTTTCCCATCTCCACACCTGGGAATGTGCTAGGTCTTTGTTTGAGGTATGTTAGCAATGCTCAGGAGCACATGGAAATCCTTTTCATAGACTTTGGACATTTCTTATTATGCTGATTCTTAGGGAGTCGTCTGACTGTTACCATACATAGGGTCTTTCCTCTTATGCATGTATATCTCCTAGCAGACTGATGTTTTGTATAGAAAAGCCATTGACTTAGAATTCTAATTCTAAAGAGGCACCAGCCTTTTGCTGAAGTGTCTGTGACTTTTTTTTTCCAGTTGGTTTTCTTGGGTCTTCCATGTTCAGGATCCTCCGGTTCTCCACACACAACGGCTTAGAGGGAAGGTTACTTCAGTCAGGTGGAGAGTGGGTTAGGCAGACTGCAGGGCTGGAGCCCAGACCCCTCACTCCGCCCCTTGCCCTTGAGTCCTCCCTGCCATCAGGACTTGGTCCTTCCCCTCCACTCACCACACCCAGTCGTTATTGGGGCCTCGCTTCCAGCAGCTGCTCTGGCCCCAGGCCCTTTGCTCATGCAGTTTCCTGTGCTTAGACAGCTGGCATGTGGCCTCCTGAGAGTCTCTCTCCCCTCTCCTAGGTTGCTCACTCTGACACCAAACGGCATGTTGTTATTAGCGTTGTCCACAGTATGTGCTCAAGGGTTTGAGCTCTGCACCCTGCCGCCTGTCTGGGCCTTGTCTGGTCTCCTTGCTCACAGCCTGTCCCCAGGGCACTCCTGGCATCTGGCTCATTAGCTGCAGGCTGCATGAGGCAGAGAGGGGAATCTCAGGCAGCAGGCACAAGTCTGCCCCAGGCTGCCAGCTTGGGCAATGGGGGACTGAAGGTGGGACAGAGCTCAGTCACCCTCCAAAGGAGGGGGATCTCCTCTCAGTCACTGGCTTTCTGGAGAGACACTGGGCCCCTTCCACCTGTCAGGGTTTCCTTGGGGCAGGAGGGGAGGAATCTCTGGGCAGCAGGGGTCAGTCTATCAGGGTCCTGGGATCTCCCTGCCTCGGTGCTGACCAGCACTGTCTCTTGTAGTTCATGGCCTCCCATGGGAACAACGCTGCGCGAGCCACTTACGAGTCCAAAGTGCCGTCCTTCTACTACCGGCCCACATTCGCCGACTGTCAGTAAGTAACAAAGGCGCTTTGTCAGGGCTGCTGTCGACAGCCGAGGGCCCTGGAGTCCAGCCGGGTGGCTCTGAAGACGACTCCAGGACCCGTGGGCAGCGACGGGCAGGGCCCAGAGGGCCGGTATGTGGTTGTCTGGCCCCCCTCTGCTTGGTGTGGGTTCTTGAGGGTGGGCTGAGGGAGGGTGGTGCTCATGTTGTGGTTCGCTGGTGCATGCCTACTACGGCGTGGCTGCGGCTTGGAGATGAACAGCTCGGAAAACATCTGTACCCCCTCACCCGGGTGCCGAGGGCCAGAGTGTTTCCCCGAGTGACAGAGACCCTGATGGACACACTGGGCTCGTCCGCGGCAGGCAGGCAGGGCTCACACAGCCCTCAGGCAGGCCACTGGACATTCCTTCTTGGAAGGGGGCGAGGACCTGGACTGCCCCTCCCGGGCCTGCCGTGTCCAAGACTGTGGGGTCTCTGGGAAAGCGTTCACAGTCGGGTCCCCAAGTTACCAGCCCTGCTCACTTCTAGCCCCGCCTGTGCAGCACCTGCCTCGAGGCGGCTCAGCCTTTGTTTCCCTGACTGGCTCTGCAAGCTAACTGCTCCCTGACCGCCCTGCGCGGCCGCTCCTAATTCTGCTTAAATAGGCTGGGCGCTCCCTTCAGCAGGGAGTCTGGGCACTGGTCAGTGGGGTTCTGGTTGCTGCGAGGGGATGCATACCCAGGCAGCTCTGCTGCTTGTGTGTGTTCCCTCGAGGAGCAGCACTGTGAGGTTCTTGGCAGGAGTCTTCCCCAGGGGCACAAGCGAGTTAGGGGAAGAGCCAGTTGAGATCACACTTCAGGGACAGGAGACAGGCTGGCAGCCCATCCCAGGGCCTTACCCTCCTTCACTGCGTGTGACCTCCACTCCCCCTCCCCCATAAACACACATTCCACCCCTTCCGGCGGCCCAGGGGCCTGCCCACATCCTGAGACGCCCCAGCTGCTGCCCTCGCCACTTCTGGGCTCACAGGGAACCCGGCACCCCAAGCCCAGCTCTCAGTATGAATCAGCCAGGCTGCGGGCAGCTATTCTGAGACAGGATTGTGTCGGCTCAGCCGCAGGCTGCTCTGTGGTCCGGGTTGTTTGCATGACCTGCATCTCCCTGTCTGAGCGTCAGCACAGACTGGCCACAGCGCAGGTCCTTGCGGGGACGCCTGGCAGCGCCCCTGCATCCTGCGCCTGCGCCCTGCTCGCGGAGACCACTCCTGTTCCCTTGCCGGTGACCAGTGTCCGGTAAGAGCAGATTCTGCCCCAGGTGACTCCACCTTCCCCTGCCCTCGTGGCAAAAGTGCCAGCACATGACTGCATCGGTGACCGTGTGCGGGGCAGTCAGCCGGGGGAGGTAGACCCCAGCCAGGTGGGTGGGCCACGGAGAAGCTCCTCATCTGGCTGGGAGACCCCAGCAGGCAGCCATGAGACCAGGGAGGTGGAGGGGGACATGCCAAGCCCCTGGTCTGGCAGCTGTGAAGGCCGCGGGTGGGAGAGTGCGTGCCCGGACACACCGCGGAGACCTGCGCTGGGAGCCGGGGCAGGAATCCCCTTGAGTCCAGGGAGAAGTGGAAGGGTAGGAGGGGCGTGAACTGTGGGTGCAGCCTCCCTGGTCTCACACTCGGAACAGGGCCCCATGCAGCAGGCTCGCGGGCTCAGCCCAGACGCAGCAGTTTTCCTGTAGACCCTCCTGTAGACCCGGAGGCCGTGTGAGCCTGTCCGAGTCTGGCCAGAAGGAGTTCTCCGGACAGGCTGGTCCCTCCCACTCTGGTCTGGGGCGGGCACGGCTGTGCAGAGGGTCCCGACCACATAGTAGCTGTGGTGGCAGGCTGGTGAGTCAGGGAGGTGGACCCAGGCAGGTGTCGATCTCGTCTAGGAAAGAAAATCATAACCTGCTCCCATCTCACTTCTGAGGGAAACGCCCCTCCCCGCTTCCTGTGATGGGCCAGCAGGAAGAGGGTGAGCAGCCCCTGCTTCCTGGCAGAGGGCACCAGGAGATGCTGTAGAGCCAAGGCCCCCAGCAGGCAGTGTCCCTGGTCACAGGATGCTGTGTGAGCTTCCTGGGGAGACGCAGGGGATGCAGCTTCTCAGGCTGGCGGCTGCAAGGCCACGGTCAAGGTGTCCACTGGGCTGGTTTCTCCTGAGGCCGCTAGCCCTGGTGTGTAGACGCAGTCTTCTCTCGCAGTCCTCACACGGTCATTCCTCTGCATGGCTCTGTGTCCTGATCTCTTCCTAGCGAGAGTCACACTGGGTCTGCACTAGGTCCCCCGGTGGCCCCCTGCCCCCGCCCCCGCCCCAGTATGGCCACATCCTATTTGTCAGCAACCATCTTGTTTCCAAATAAAGGTGCCGTCTGGGTGGGCAGTGGGAGAAAGGCTGGGACTGCAGCATATGCTATTTTTTGACCCACAGGAGCCTCAGAAATCATGCAGGTGAAGTGGTAGGAGGCCCGAGGTTACTTCAGGATGGTGGGGGCAAGGCAGGTGGGCTAAAAGCTGTGAGGCAGACCCACAGACCGTAACACATGAACCTTACCAGTGTTCCACAGTAGAAAAGGAAAACCTTTGAACAAGGCTCCAAGAGGCTAAGTCCAGAGGCACTGATTTTTTGGGAAGGGGAAACTGAGGCCTGAGGTGGGTCATCTCCCCAGGCAGCAAAGCCCAGTCTCCCGACTTCTGGGCAGGGTGTACGCTGGATCCCGAACATGTGACTAAGATACTGACAGAACTGGGGGGAGATGGAGGCATTCAGCAATAATTATCAGAGGCTGATACCCCCGCTGTGGCAGAGCTGGCAGGCCAGTGAGCTGGAGACAGCCTGTACCCCAAGGGCTCTCTGAGTAAGCACCCCGGCCACCCAGGCACTGGCACTCTTCTGTGCTGACCATTTTTCGTGCCCAGGTCATTTCAGCAGGTGCCCCCTACCCCCCAGGATGTACCAGCCTTGGGGCATGAAGGGAGTTTGTCGCTGCCTGGAATAGGAGGTGCCCTATGGGGGCATTATAGGAGGTGGGCTCTGGGGTTCAGCGTGAGGCAGCCCCAGACTAGGCTGGGTGGGAGCTCCCTTGAAAAATCCATACTTGGAGGATGTGGTGACCGCACACCTCTGGCTGCCCCTGCCCTCCCAGCTCCTATGAGCTTAGCCAACCAGCACGCCCCAGCTCGGGACTTCTGACTGAGGGAACCCTGCTTGGTCCCAGTCCCTATCACTGACTGGGCTGACAGCAGGTGCTGTGAAGCCTGCGCTCTGGGCTTCTGAGCACGCAGCACCACTCAGGCTCCCTCCCATGATGACCCCCGATGCGGGAGGCTGGGCCGCATGGCCTTGGGAGGCAGGGCCCGTGCGGGGCAGCCTGGCATCTGACTGCCTCAGCGACCCCAGTGACCAAGGGCTCAGGGCGGCTGCCGGGCAGGGTGGGGACTCGGTCCCCTCCCTCTGCTTCTGCTGCCAGACCTGGGAAGGCCATGTGCACAGGTGTGAGGCACAGGGCTGGCATCTGTGCCAAGGATGCTGTGTGGGACCCCCATGGGGTGTGGTCCAGGCCTTGTGGGGCTGTCTGCAGACGTGGATGTGAGTTAGGAGTTTCTTCAAAGGCTGTGTCACAGTGGCGTGCCAGCCTCCTGGCCCACAGACGTGGCACTGGGTCCTCCCAGCTCGGAGGCCATATAGACAGGCAGTGCCAGCCCCCAGGACTGTACAACACCCGGAGGGGTTTGAGTGTCATCCTCAGCTCAGGACCTGCGTGGACCTCAGTGGCCCTAAGTGCACTGGCTACTGCCCTACTCAGAGAAGCGGGCACACAGCTGAGCCACGGGCACAGGATGCACAGGGAGCAGCCGCACGAAGACGTGTGGGAGGCAGGGCCCAAGACGGGAGCAGGCTCCCTCTGAGCTCCAAGAGGAGCCGGCCCACCTGCACTCGACTTAGGCTGCCCTCCAAAAGAGATATCTCCTGTTTGGAGAGGCCCAATTTGGGTGATTTTTTTTTTTAAAGATTTATTTATTTATGCATACAAGCACTGGGGTACAGGCCAGAGGTGTGTGTGTGTTGGGGGGGTGGTGGTGAGAGGATTCACCACAGAGAGCGGGGAGCAGAACAGGCAGATCAACTGAAGCACACTGCTGAGGGGAGCAGCCGGTGCGGCAGGAGAGGTCTGCCGCGCCATGTGGGTCCCCTCCCTGGCCGGCAGCAGGGATCGAACTGGTGCTGCAGTGGCTGCGGTTTGCTTCATAGTGCGTTGCTTAACCTGCTGCACCACCAGGAAGGCCCGATTTTTTTTTTTTTTACAACAGCCCCAGCACACCAACAGAGAAGGGGTCCCCAGAGTCCCAGCCAAAGTGGGGGTAGGGGGCCGTAGCAGAAGAACCAGCAGATCTGGGAGCTTTATGCTGACCACACGGGGCCCTGAGTAATGCCAAAGATTTCCTGTTTGTTCTGTTCTGTGTAACTGACTGGAAACAGAAGCTCCCCAAAGGCAGAGGACTGGTGCTGAGGCTGTAGCCCACCCTCCACCTGGGGTGAGCACACCTGGGTTGTGCGTGGTCCAGAGACAAACAGCTTTACCAGGTTGCAGCGCAAACCCCCGGGGACACAGAGCGCACTGCCGAGCAGGCGCAGAAAGGAAGAAAGGCCTCCGGGGCAAGGAGGTCCTGGCGCCTCCGACCCCTCAGTCCCTCCTGTCTCCGCGGCATTCACCTGCTCACCCACACTCCCGGAGGCCCACGGGGACACCGCACACGGCAGGCTGGCAGGGGCTTCCGCGCCTTCTCGGGGGCGAGCCGTGTCCTGGTCATCCGGCAAAGTGGCGCAGGGGCCCCGTGTCCTTGCGGGGTGGCAGGGGCTCTGACTGGCCGCTAGTCCAGGAGAGGCCAGGGCCCAGGACTGCGGGTCCCTACGCCCTGACCCCAGGGCGAAAGGCCGATGTGAGGCAGGAGCGGGTGGGACCTAGGTCGACACCCCTGGGTCGCGTGGGCCCAGGCAGCCTGCCCAGCAGACCGGAGGGTCCAGCAGCAGGAGGAGCGGCAACCGTGCGGCAGGGAGTGAGTTCGAAGCCAGGCTTTTCCCGCCCTCCCTCCATCAGCATCTATGACCGGCACCTGCGGGTGTGCTCGCGCACCTGTAATTACGGGCACCTGGGCGCAGAGCACGGGGCACGCCTGAGTGGGGACGCCTGTGCCGAGGGGGGAGGGGATGTGAGGGCGGCGGCGCCCCTGAGGCGGGGAGACAGGGCAGATGAGACAGCCAGAGAATACTGAGAGAGAAAGCTGGCCTGTCCCGATTCAGCACTTAAGGCCTGAAAACATCCACCAACGGCTCCCTAGCTATCTTGCGCCTGTAAGAACCGACGGTGAAGCAAGCTACCCGGGCTGGGATGGTTGCAAAACACGTGTGCTCAGGGCGCTTGCACCCGAGGTGGACACGGACCGTAACGCACAAGTGGACGACGTCAGAGAGCTGAATGCTGTGGCACAAGTTCAGGCAGGGGCCTGGGGCTGGGGCTGGTGTCGAGGCCATGGTGATGGAAGGCCTCACACGGACTTCTGAGCAAAGCTTAGAGGTGAGGAGGTACGGGGCAAACGTGGGTGCAGGAGGCTGAGTGGGCAGAAGGGAGGCATGGCCGGGGTGGGGGCTGGACGTGAGGTCTGTCTGGGGCTCATGGGGTCTCGCGGGCCCTGAAGAACCAGGACTGTGAGAACTGAGCAAGGGCAGCCGCCTCCCGCCTCCCAGGTGCACCTGACTGCAGGGGGAGGGGGAGGCCCTCGGAGAAAGGAGGTGGCAGCCTAGGTGGGGTGAGGGAGGATGGGGTGTGGGTGGGGTGAGGAGCTGGCGGCCTCCCGGTGGTAGAGGCGGGAGCAAGGGGTGGAAGGGGCCTGCTTTATAGAGCCAGCCCCTCCTTGACTGGCCACGGCCCGCAGACACAGGCAGGGGTCCTGTCTCTGCTCCCCGTGACAGGCGCTCCTGGGGCGGGCACTGCGCCCTCTGTGGGCCCAGGGCAGGAGGGCTGGGTCAAGGTCCCAGGGGGAGCTCAGTCCCTCAGCAGTCGAGGCCCGTGTGAAGAGATGGTCCACGCCATCATCGGGCCACGGGAAGGAGTAAAGCCCTGGCGTGCACTACAGGGCAGCCTCCATCCCGTCCTGCTCTGCCAAAGAAGCGGGTCACGAAAGGCCACGTGCGACGCGGTGCCCTTTACATGGAACGTCCAGAACAGGCAGCTCCAGACAGAGCTGGGTTCTGGGCTGGGGGCTGGGCCATGCTGCTGATGGGTCCTGGTTTCCGTCTGGGGTGGCAGAGGTGTTCCTGAAGGAGAGGGTGGCGGTGGTGGCACAGCCCCGGGATATACCTGGAAAGCCCTCAGCTGGGTACTTCCAGCGGGTACCTGCTGCGGTATACAAATCAGGTCTCAAGTTTTTAAAAAGGGGAGCATTGGTGGTGAAACCTGACTGGCAAATGATTTCAAGAATCCGAGCTCACAGCCCTTGGCCCTGCCCTCTGACGCCTACCCCTCACCACCCTCTGGCTGGCCAGGCCATGCCCGCGGGGGCACAGTAAGCCCAGCAGCCAGGTTTGGGACGTGTGAGGCTCATTCTCTCCTCTCCTCAGACTCCTGCGGGAACAGTGGATCCGGGCCAAGTACGAGCGGCAGGAGTTCAAGCATCCCGAGAAGCAGGAGCCCTATTCTGCAGGTGAGGGCACCTTTGTGCTGGGCTGTGTCTCGGGCGCGCTCCTCGTGGGCTGTGTAAGAAATAGCCGTGCAGCCTCACTTCAGAGGCAGGTGCGGGCGGGGCTCACGCAGGCATGTCACGGAGCCGTAGGCCTGCTCCTGCGTCAGGATGCTCTTGTTGCCGGCTCAGCTTGGGGTGAGCAAAAGAGGGTACTGACCACGTCACTGGTCTGACTTCAGGACAGCTGACCTAGGCATTTGGTCGGTGTTGGCAGGCCCTGGCGCCCGCTTTCCAGTTTTCCTTCTCTGGGTGAGCAGCAGCCCTCCCGGTGCAGCTGGAATCCACAGGGCAGATTTTCCAACCCTTTTCGGGTACTGTGAAGACCGGGCAGGCGTGATCTTCATAGACCGTGGGGCAGAGTCTCTGGTCTCTGGTTCTGACTGCTCAGGATGGGCGTGTGCCCCAGCCGCCGTGACCCAGGACTGTGGCGTGTCCTGCTCTGGCGCTGGCGGTCCTCACAGAAAAACTAGGTTCTGGGTTTCATGCCAGGCAGCAAAACCAACAGACCTTGCCCATTAGAGGTGCCAGGAGAGTGCCTGTGGGTATATTCGGTGTCGGCTCCAGACCTGTAAGTTGGCTTGGGTGAGTCTCTCCTGCTTCCCCCCACACTGTGCTCTGGAGGCGGCGACCACCCCGAAGCCAGGGAGACTCCCCGCGCTTCCTTTCCGGGCTGAGGCTCCCCCTTCGAGTTCCACTCCCCAAGGTCCCAGTGCGCTGCTGCCAGTCCTCTGTGAAACCCCAGACCTGGGGTGTTTGAGCCTTGTGGCAGGGGAGGGTGGGGCTGCAGGGGCAGCGGTCTCGGTGTCTGAGCAGGTTTTCCTTGAAGGCGCAGCCACCCGCACGGACCAGACCCTGGATCCGCCTGCAGGTGCGGCGTGAGGGGCAGAGCCCGCCTCTCCAGGCCCTCACGGTTGTGGGGCTGTTGCATGCAGCCCAGCACCGCCACCCCAGGGCACTGAGCTGGTAGAGAGCAGAGGGCCCACAGACGGGCCTGCCTCACTGTCCCAGCGCGGGAGCAGCTCACGTGAGCTAGGCGAGGTCAGCAGCGGCCACCACAGAGGAGGACCTGGGGGGGGCTGCCGAGCAGTGGGGCAAGTAAACTGGGTATGCGGACCACCTGCAGACCACCCTGTCAAGGTGAGGGTCCCTGTGTGGCTGGAGCTGACGTGTGTAGGGGCTCCCTCAGGCACTGAAAGTGGGGTGCCTCCCAGACCCAAAGCAGTGTGAGGACACCAGCCTGTGAACTGGCGCCTCTCCCACCTGGCACCACTGGCACCGAGAAGGCCTCCCGAGCGCCCGCTGGAGGGCGTTCGCGCGGTGCCGCCGCTCCTGACCTGGGCCCTCACGACAGCAGCGGCACCCCCCAGGCTCAAAGGTCATCTCCTGGCCTCCAAGGCGCCCTCCAACGGCGGAGACCCAGGGCCTCCTCTCTGCTCCCCACAAAGGGGCAGCCGGCTGCTGTACGAGCAATGGCGCAGAGGCCCTTAGCAGAGCACCAGTGTCTGTCACCACCCCAAAGCCAGTGCCCGCGACCGTCACGCTGCCGCTGCCCTCCTGGCCCCTCCCTGCTGAGCCTTGCGGTTTTAACAGAATCCTGGGTATGTGGGGCTCTGGACGCCATTAGTTTGGTTCCCTGGCACCACTGAAGCCCCCAAGTTCCCCTTGAGGCAGGGTCACACTCAGTTACGTGGAAAGGTATCCAGCCACTAGCCCAAGCCTCTGATGCCCAAAGCACTGGTCACTGAGATTCGCTGGGAACCCAGAGGAGTACCTGGCCCTCTCTTCCCGTTACCCAGTACCCCACATGCTCTTCTGGAGCTCCTCACAGACCAGTCCCAGTGCCCCTAGACTGGGCCATTCCCCCACCCTGCTGGGTGGAGGGGCGCAGGCTCCCAAAGCTTCTGCAGAGCCTCCAGATTCCTCTCTCCCACCCCCACTTCCCCTGCCCCCTCCCGCCCCCCAGTCCCAGTGTCCAGGTGGGTGCCACAGATGGAGCAGGGCACCTCCTCACCACCAGGCCTGGGGCTGGCAATCCCCTGAACCTCTGTCCCCATGGTCTACCCACATTTCAGGACTGGGGGGATTCCCATGGGCACTTCCTGCCTGCCCTGGGTTTGCCACAAAAGCACTTTCTCACGCAGAAGGCGAATGCAGAAGTGTCTGGTGTGGAGGAAGGGGAAATGCAGGCCCGGGAAAGTGTCCCTTCTGAAGCCCAGCATGGGGAGGCTGAGCTCCTTTTGCCCTTCAGCGGACCCCCGGCTTGCTGAATGTGGGCACCTATTGGCTCAGAGGGGCCGGTACTTTGTTCTGTCAGAAACCTGCACAGATTTGGCTGCTGCCAAAAATGCCTAACCTCACCCCGGTCCTGGAGACCCAGACAGACCCAATCCAGGGCCAGGGCAGTGAGCAAAGTAACTGAGCAGCCGCCGGCACATGTCAGCGTCAGGGTCATGAGCTTCCAGCTGACGGAGGAGCGTTCGGGGCAGTCACTGGGTGGTGTGGTCTGCGGGCGCGGCCCCGCTCCGTGAAGGGGCCAGTCCTGGGTCACTGAATGGCCTCAGATGGCGAGCGCACTCTCAGGTCCCCGTCAGCACCACTGCCCCTCCCTGGCCTGACCCACCCCTCTGTGGGTCTGCCCCTTGGTAGTTCACGTGACTGGAGTCGCATGGGTTAGGGTCTCCTGCGTTTGGCTTCCTGCACCCGCCTGATGCCCACCGTGCGTACATGTAGCAGCACGTCAGTCGTTCGTGGGCATGTGATTCTCTGTGCTATTTTTGCAACTTTCCTTTAAGTCTAAAATTAGTTAAGAATAAAAAGAAACAGAACAGAGGAGCTGGTGCTGGCGGAGCAGCGTCCGGTACTGCGGTCCACACAGGAGCACCCTGCTCGCTGGTCCCTGCTGAACCTTCCTGCTGGCCGGTGTGGCCACAGGGCGCTGAGGCCAGCTTCCGCTTCCGGGGACATCCCGGCGCAGAGCCCGAGTGCGCACCTGGCTGTCCTCGTCCCCCACGTGGCCGGCAGGCCTGGGCCAGGCTAGGAAGGGGTGCTCCTGGCTGTGCTCCCGGGTCTGGTTTCGTAGTCTCAGCTTCTGGGAGACCAGCATCCACCAGGTGGGCGAGGGGAGGCAGCCTGAGTTGGGGTCAGGAAGGTGCTGGGGACTCCTCGTTGGTTAGGGTTTGCGTGAGCCCCTCACTTAGAGCACAGCCTGCCCCCCTAAGGCTGCCCAGAAGTGTGACCCTGCCCCAGGGCTGGCTCCGGGGACTGAACTCTTTCCCTCCGGCCTGGCTGGCCAGAGGCTGAGGCTCTGCGTCAGCTCCTGAGGGCTGGACTGAGAGGCCCTGAGGGCAGAACTGGCTGGTACGGCTGGTCCTGGCTGGCCCCAGGCGTGCTGGTCCCGCAGCCGGCCTGCCCGGGCCGCCCACCTGGTCACCGCACACACCGCGCTGCCCTGCGGGCGCTGCCAGCTGGAAGGACCTGGTGTCGGGGTGAAGGGCTCAGAGACCGCAGGGCCAGTCTGACGGTCGGCCCTGGGCGGGCAGTGCCAATCTGGCAACCTCTGGCTGCCACCCTTGGCCGAGGTCACGGGAGTTGCCTATACCCTCCTGAGATAAGGGGGTGCCTAGGACAAGCTGAGCCTCCACCTACCCGCCCGAGGCGCCCTGCAGGCCCCTGCTCACTGGGGGTGGTCCTGGGTAACAGCTGCTCCTGGCTCCCTCCCCAGACTGTCCCCCGCCTTGAGCCCTAGCCTCAATGGCTGCCTTTCATGGGTGGGACAATGCCCCCTGTTGTCCAGAAGGCCAGGGCCAGCCACCCCTGGTGACCAGTCACTGACAGACACAGCACTTCCTGCTGGGCCTCGGACCCACTCCTCCCCTGGGGGTGTGCCCCATCTGCCTGCCTCCCCTGGTCCTCTCCTCCCAGCGTTAAGGGGTGGCCCTTCCTGAGTTGCCTGTTTCTGCAGAGCAGGGCAGGTACCAGAATGCCACTCTGGCCCCCCTCTGTTCTAAATGTCACAGTGTGCGTGGAGCCTCCGGGGGGCAGGCGGGCCCAGAGGCCCTTGGGTGAGTGACGGTCACATCCCTGGCCTTGGTTTCCCCATCTGGGTGGTGGAAGATCTGCAGCAGCTGGTGTGAAGCCTGGTGTGGTGGAGGAGGGCTTGCCAGGAGGTGGGGCAGGGCCCTCGGTGCCCCGTGGAGCTGGGCAGACACCCCACAGACTCAGAACTGTCTGCGCACACCTGGCAGCATTTCCCAGGTCAGAGCCGAGTCTGGCTCTCTGGGTTCAGGGCTTGCGGAGTGGGGAAGAGGTGGTGTTGGCCAATCTGCCCCCCAGCCCTGCCAGGTTCCAGGACAGCCCCGCTGGGTGTCACACACGTGACTGCGGGAGGGAAGATGCTGTACAGACGGAAAGCCTGTTGTGAATGCAGGGGACCACAAGGAAGGGCAGGAAGGGACTGTGGGGAGCCCCACCCCGGCTTCACCACCAGCTGCCTTCCTCCTTGGGACCAGGATGTGGTCTCCAACTCCCTGCTGGCCTCTGGAAGTCAGGCGTTACTTTGGGAATGTAGCTCAGGACCCCAACAACCGGGATCAAGGTCAGAGCCCCATCACCTGCCCCCTCTGATAGGCCAGATGGCAGCATGGACCAACAGATGCACACGTGCACACACAGGTGGGGAGTGCCCAGGCCCCAAGAGCGTGTGTGCATGGGGTCTGCTGGCTGTGCACTGTGGCCTGCAGCCCTAGTGCCCAGCCCTGAGGAGGACCCCTCCCTTGGTCAAGGGACTTGTACTCCTTGGGAGAGACCCTCCCTAAGCCCTGACCTTAGTCCAAGGTGCTGGTCAATGTGGGGCAGGCTCAACTGTGCCTCAAGAACCCTGGGAAACCAACAGTGTCCCGTCCTACTGGTCCTGCCCGGCCCCAGCCCTTACGTGTCTGAGGACCCCTCCCCAGGGATGACGGACGGGACAGGGAGCTTTTCTCATAACTGAGGGTTGTGGAAGGTGCCAGCTCAGGTCACAGGTCACCTAGTGACCCTTGGCCTCTGACCTTTCCCATTGGCCTCCTTTGGCCATCTCAGGGTATCTAGGAATCTGAGGTGGCAGATTGCCCAGGGCCTGCTTGAGGCTTCTGTGGGGTTTGAAGGGCTCCCAGTCAGGCACACACCCCTGTGGGCACAGCCTGCAGCCCTGACTCACATGTGGTGGTGGGGTGAGCTCGGTCTCGGGGATGTGCCCATGTGCCCACACTCAGCATGCTGCTGGAACCCTGCCCACGGCCCTCCCGTGGCTAAGATGCCTGGAGACTTGGCTAGTGCCGCGGAGAGAACCCAGGCTAGCACTGGGAGGGCTTACGGGGGCTGATCCATGTATGGACAAGAGGCGTGGTCCCGTGCCTGGGAAGAGCAGAAACCCATTAGCTCCCGGTGGACGGCAAGCCAGCAGGAGCAGGCGAGAGCTGGGTGGGCTGCAGGCTGCACCCCTAAGTGGCTATGGAGGCAGGCATGGCTGCTCCACCCTGGACATTCTTGTAGGGAAGGGCAGAAGTGGCTGAATTCCCCAGGCCCTGAGGTCGGGTCCTGGCCCTTCGGGAAAGTGGCCGGACTTGGGTGACTGGGCCTTGGCTTCTCTGAAACCTCTAGAGCATGGCTTTCTACGTAGAGGACATCTCCTCAACGGGGCACCCCTCCGGCCACAGCCACCAGTGTGCAGGCCACCCGGGCCCCAGCACCAGCCTTCCTGCCCCAGGCAAGGTGGGACGCCTGCCTCCGAAACACGCGGTATGGTTCGTGTTCAAGGAGTCTGCAGCTACATGCTCGCACCCGGCGCAGCGCACGGGCCGTGGCCACAAGCGTGAGATCGGGAGACACTCCTCTTAAATCCCGCCGTGCCTGTTTGCATCCAGCCCCCACCCCGCTGCTCTGCTCTCTGGCTCTAGAATATGCCTTTCTGGAAGGTCATCAGTGGAACCGCAGTGTGTGGAGCCTGCGTCTGGCCTAGTTCACAAAGGTCACACGGCCGCTCGGGGGTGGCCTGTGTCTGGGGGGGGGGGGCCCTTTCGACATTCCGCCCACAGAAGAACCAGTTTCTCCACTGCCTGTTGAGGTCGGGGGCGTATGTCAAAGCCTGTGATGACGGTGAAGCCATGCGCACCTGTGACCGGCTTCCTGTGAACGCTCTTCCTAGCTCTTGGGTCACAGGGCAGCATGTTTCGCTTTACAAGGAACCGCCGGACTGCCTTGCAGAGCGCTGGCCCCTGTGCGCTCCCCTGGGGGCCGGGAGCCCGGCGCTCCCTGCTCGCCCGCGCCCGGGGCTGTCCGCTTTGTGGGCTGGTTTGGCACTGCCCTCCGTGGTGAGTGGTGGGCTCTCAGCAGCAGGTGCTGAGACTCTTGTCTCCCACTGTCCCAGGTGGCTTCAGAGGGCTGGGAGGGGAGGCGACTGGCTCCTCTGGCTTCCCAGCAGGTGGCACCTGGGGGTAGGTGCCAGCACCCAGCAGGTGTCCACAAATGCTGAGCTGGCCACCGTCCTGCTGCCAGCCTGTGAGGGGAGGGAGGACAGCAAGAAGCTGGGGCCTGGAGTTGGCGGGTGTCTCAAAACCTGGAGCTTCCCAACCATGACTGAGAGGCCACAGCTGGAAAAACCTGGGTGCGGTGGGTTTCCAGAGAGCAGGCTGCTGAGGCAGTGCCCCCCATCCCAGGTTGACTGGGGGGTTTGCTGACTCCAGGCTGAGGGCCAAGTAGCTGTTCATCTGCTTCGGATGGCAACGCCCATCCCAAAGTACTGCTGCTGCTGTCCCAATGCCTGGCACCAGGCATCCTGGCAACCTGCCGCTGGGCACCCGCGCGGCTGGGGAGCCAGGCAGACCCAAGCAAGCGTTTCCCTCCACCCTGTGCTTCCCATTCTCCTATGATCAGGGGTGTGTTGACGGAGCCAGGGCCTGTAGGAGTAAGAGCGGAGGGCAGCTCTTCTGGCCCCACCTGTTCCACTGGGCACTTGTGCTGAGGCACTGCTGCCACCTGCTGGCCCCCAAGGACAGGGCCGGCAGGCGCCCCACCTCTGCAGAGCTGTTGGTTTCCTGCCCCTGCTGCCAGGTGACCTTGGACCAGGAAGTCCCATCCCCACCTCAGTTTCCTCCTCTGTAAAGAGGACAACAACAGAATATACCATGGAGGTCCTCCTGGGGATTAGATGAGGTACCTATGTCGTGTCCACAGGGGCCTTGCGATGTGGTGTTTTGAGTGCTGGTGGGGCCTGTCCTGGCGGATGACATTACTCTGGCCTGCTGCTGATGTGCCGTGGGCCTTCTGTGCCCACCTTCAAGCTAACACAGAGAAGCCAGCCTTGACCTGAAGCCAAGTGGACTGTCAGCTTGCCCTGGGGCTCGTTTAGTCAGTCAACAAACCCTCCAGGTAGGGCCCGGTTTGGCTTGAGAAAGGACGTGTGGTGAACTTGTTCCTCATGCACACACCGAGGCTCTGCCCGCTGTGCTGTGTGCAGGGGGCTGAGGCTAGGTCGGTCTGCCCACAGGCTCTGAGGGATGCAGGGGACCTGAGTTGTAGAGAAAACAGGCCCCATCTGGCACTGTCCCACAACAGACCAGGAGGCGCCAGCCGTCGTCTCCTCAACGCCAAGCCGAGGTCTTTTTATGGCTGCATGTCTCAAGGGCAAAGAAAACAGCCCTTGTCTCCATGGCACTGGGGGTGAGGCTGCCCGGGCAGCTGGGGAGGCAGCAGTGAGGTCAGGGCTGAGCAGTGGCACTGGCAGAGGCCAAGGCTGCCAGTCTGAGCTCTGGGGGCCGGTTTTAGGGTGAAAGCAGCAGACACTCTTGCTGGCACAAACAGCACCCTCTTACCACCCTCTTACCAGCTCTGAAGGTGTGGGGTGCTCTTCCCACATGGGCGGCAGGACCTATTTCTAGAGAAAGCTCACCTGAAGCCAGGGCATGAGCAGATGGACAGTGCTGGGCACTTCCTACTGAGTTGACTGACCTGCCACCCCACCCCTTATGTGCCCATGGAAGGCAGGTATCCCCATCACCCACGGTGAGTCCAGCCAGGACCTTGGTGCCCTCTGGGCACAGCAGAGCTGCTGAAGCCACTGGGGTCTACCCCCTAGGCGTGGTCCACTCTCCAGTACCCACAGGGTCCCACTGGGCAACAGAAAGGAACTGCTGATAAGGCCGCAGCATGGCAACCCCCAAGGGGGAGGTGTTGAGTGAAGCAGAGGCACGGGGACGCGCCTCCAGGCTGTCTGCACATGTGGTCCCAGCACAGGCTAAGCGTGGACAGGTTGCTTGGAAGGAAGGGGTGAGATGTTGGGGTGCAGTGTCTTTTCCTGTGGCTCCTACAATGAATACGAATCCTGCAGCTTAAAACACCACCCCCGGTTTGCAGTTCTGGTCAGGCGCCCACAACAACCCTGAGGCCACAAACTCCCCCACACCACCGGGGACGTGCACTGACCCATTAGGCGATGTCCAGGCTGGCAGTGGCCTTCCTGGGCCCACTCCCCTGCTCACTTCCAAAGAGACAAGTCCAACAGGCAGCCTGTTGGAGGGGCCCAGGCTCCCCATCACCCACAGGCAATTCCAGCCAGGACTCTGGTGCCCTCCGGCAGTGCACAGGCCGTGGTGGGCGCCCCAGGCTTGGGCGGGCAGACAGGCTAATGTGCTCCCTCTTACCCAGCCCGCCGCCCCACCTGAGGGCCGGCTGCGCCCGGCGGAGGGCAGGCTGACAGCTGGAGGTTCGCCTGCTCCTGCCTTCAAGAGCTGGGAGGACTGGGGGCAGCTCTGCCAAGCCCACTACACATCTGACTCCACATCTCCCACTTTTCTCCCCCTAGGATACCGAGAGGGCTTTCTCTGGAAGCGTGGCCGGGACAATGGGCAATTTTTAAGCCGGAAGTTTGTGCTCACGGAACGAGAGGGGGCCCTGAAATACTTCAACAGAAATGACGTGAGCCAGGCGTGGGTGAGGGAGGGGTTCCTGTCCTAGGGCAGCATCCTGGCTGCCCACAGTGCCTGTGGCAGTGGGACGCCAGCCCCTGATGGTGGCACCAAACCCTGTTGCCCTCATGCAGTTCCTAGAGCCATGAGGCCTCCTTCCTTGGGGACAGGCCACCCCTGTGAGAATGCACCATCTCCAGTTCCCTTTGAAGTTATCCCCATGGGGATAGCCCAGCCCCTCATGACATCACACTATCTCCAAGGGGACATACCCCGTCCACCCCTTCATCAGTCACTCCTGGCCACTCCCAGGCCTGAACAGGACAGAGGAATAGCTGCAGCCAGTGGTCACCCCATCTAGCATATGGGGAGGCCTGGAGGGTCCCCAAGGCCCTCGGGTTGGTCAAACCCTACTCCCATCAGCTCCAGGTCAGACACCCGAAGCAACTCATGGCCCACAGCCTCCATCCTACCAGGGGGCACTGCATGGCAGTCTGCCAGTCCCCAGCTCAGGAGACAAGAGGTCAGGGGGCAGGACAAGGAACCAGGAGAGGGAAGGCCAGGTGTGAGGTGGGGATTAGAGGAGCCAGTGCTCAGGGCAGAGGAGAGGTCTTCAAGGTGTGGGGCACCCATCTCATCATCTCCTAGAAGAGGCGCTTACCGTAGACCTACAGACCAGGAAGCCCAGGCCCAGAGAGGCTAAGGAGTTTACCCAAAGCCACAGAGCTACAGGTCTGCCACTGCCTGGCGCTCAGGCCCAGCCTTGCTTCCCAGGCCAAGGAGCCCAAAGCCATCATGAAGATCGAGCATCTGAACGCCACCTTCCAGCCCGCCAAGATCGGCCACCCCCACGGCCTGCAGGTCACCTACCTGAAGGACAACAGCACTCGCAACATCTTCGTCTACCACGAGGATGGCAAGGTGGGTGTACTAGCCGCTTTTGGGGGTGGGAATGAATGCCTCTGCTCTCTCGCGAGAGTCCCACAGGTCCCCTGTGCCACCCACCCCTCCATGCCTGGAGTGGGGAACCAGCTGAGCCCTTTGGGGAGGACAGAGCCCATGTGGACAAGGTGGCAGCTCAGCGTCACCCACCTACCCAGCACCTGGAAGGTGAGGGTGGGAGAGTCCCATGCAACCCCCAATGCCTGTGTCTGTCTTCTGTCCAGCAGTGGGTCCCTGGTTCCGTGCTTTGGTTTTCATTGATTTCTATCACAGGGTATGTGCACAAGGTTTAAAGAGCAAGGTATTTCTCAAGGCTTGAGAAATGAGTCTGGGCCACCTCCTCACCCGTCTCCTCTCTCCTGGGGCAGCCACCTTCAAATGCTATTTCTCCCCCTTTTACATTTGGCAAAATACATGTAACTTTACCAGCTTAACCACTTCTAAGTGCTCAGCACAGGGGCAGGATGCACACGAGCTCTGCTGTGATGCATCAGCCATCCATCCCAGAGCTCTCATCTTCCCCTTGTGAAACTGTCCCCATCCCACACCCTTGTCTGCTCTCCCAGCCCTCCCCGTCTACTGTCTTACAGCGCCGTCCTTCTCTCTCTGGCTCTCCCACTGAGCGGTGTCCTCCAAGCTTATCCCACCATAGCATGTGTCAAGGCTCGCCTTCCTTTTCCAGGCCGAGTAATAGTCCACTGTCCGGGTGGACCATGTTCTAGGTATCCATTCATCCGTCGTGGGCACCTGGGTGGCTTCGACACTTTACGAGCTGTGTATCACGTCGCTGTGAATGTGGGGCACACATCTCTTTAAGACCCTGCTTGCAGTTCTTTGGGTGTACACCCAGAAGTGGAACTGCTGGAACGCTGGTCATCCTGTTGAATAGTCTGAGGATCTACCACACTGTTGTCCCCAAGGACAACGCTCCAGCCATTGTCTGTGCCCCTCTAACGCTGTGTCCTTGTTTTCTGGCCTCTGGAGAACAGCTGTCCTCCGGGGCTGGGAGTGCGTCTGGTAACACGCTGTGTTTCCGCAGGGACAGTGAGCATCTCTTCATGTGTTTATTGACCATTTTGTGTTTCTTCTTTGGAGAAGTATCTATTCAAGTCCTTTGCTCATTCTTCAGTTGGGTTTTTGGTGGGTGGGTTTTAGGCGTTTCTCCATGTTCTCGTCACTTGTGTGATATATGACTGACCAGTGTTCTGCTCATTCTGGGGGTTGCCTTTTTACTTTGTGGACAATGTCTTTAGATGCACAAACTTTAATTTTGATGAAGTCCAATTTGTCTTTTTCTGTTTTGTTTCCTTTGGTGTCATATTCAAGAACCCTCAGTCAGAGCCAAAGCCAGACACGGGGCCCGGGGCAGCACCAAGGGCCACGGCTGCAGCATCAGGGCCTGCTTGGTTGTCAGCCCCCACCCACTGTCCCCAGCCCACGCTGGGCTAGCCACATGGGATGTGGTCATGTTCCTGATGAGGTTTCTGCCTAGACTGGCCCTTAGACCCAGGAGCCCCCGCTGCCCCATGGGCTCTCCTCCAGCAGCCTGTACCAGTGCTGCTGTGTCCATGCAGCTCTTGCCCCAGGAAAGGCCAAGGTGAGGGGTCTGGCCTGTTCTGATGGGCTGACAGGAGCCTGTGTCAGCCTCCCTCCAAGTACCCTGGAGCTAAGGGATGTGGGTGCTCAAGAGGGTGGAGCTCTGGGGACAGGTGTCCCTCCCTGGAGTGCCCCTTCCCCATGTCACTGGCCTCAAGGCCCATGGCTTGGCCTATGCCTCGTCTCCCGACTTCCAGGAAATGGTGGACTGGTTCAACGCACTCCGTGCTGCACGCTTCCACTACCTCCAGGTGGCGTTCCCAGGGGCCAGCGACGCAGACGTGAGTGGCTCCTGTTACCTCCCGGGAGAGGCGGCTTCTGGTCTGGGATGGTGGGTCAGGACACCAAGGGCTCACATGGACCCCCAGAGAATCCTGCTGCTGTCTGGTCTGAGGCCTAAGTGACCCTGGCTATCCTCAGTTTCTGGGTGTTTTAGTGGAGAGAAGGCAGGGAAGGGCTGGGGAAGAAAGCAGGGGAGCCAGGTGACTTACCTACCCACTTGAGTGCTTTCTCTGCCCAGCTGGTGCCAAAGCTCTCCAGGAACTACCTGAAGGAAGGCTACATGGAGAAAACGGGTCCCAAGGTGGGTCTAAACAGTTAGGGGCTGTATGTGGCCACCTGGGCTAGGTGTGGCTGTGGACACGAGTTGGTCATCTTGGTGTGGGCGGCCCTGCCTACTCTGAGTTTGCCCCACAGAGCCAGTGTGGGCCAAGCCTGCCACATGGAGGTAAAGGGCAGACAAGGGGGACCAACATCCTAGGACCTAGGCCACCCTGCAGCCCAGACCACTTTATGGGTGCCTAGGGGCCTGTAGTGGAGGCTGGCTTCCTGCCTGGGCTCACAGACAAGGGAGGAGCTGGTGCAGAGAGGGAAGAACACTGAAACAGGAACTGTGTGTGAAGGCCCTTTATGTGGTGGGTGGTGGCGAGAGCAGGCCCAGCATGGCCATAGGAGGCTGAGTGATGAGTGAGGTCCTGTCCTCTGGTGGTGAGCTGTGGTCAGCTGGGGACAGGAGCTCGGCTCAGGCCCTCTCTGACCCACAGCATACGGAAGGCTTCCGGAAGCGCTGGTTTACCATGGATGACCGGAGGCTCATGTACTTCAAAGACCCCCTGGTGAGGAAAGGCCGTGGCCCCAGGTCAGCTGGGGTCACACGTGGCAGCCCAGCAGGGCCCCTTGCAGGGTGGCCAGTGTTTGCTGGACACGCCGCATGATGTGGCTGGCCAGGCTGCTGAGGGAGGGAGGGGGCTGGGTTTCCCCAGCTGAAACTGCCCCTGCCTGGAATGGGCTGGCCTCGGGGTGAGGGACCCAGCCCAACTCAGCCTGACGCCTGCCCACAGGATGCCTTTGCCCGTGGGGAAGTATTCATTGGTAGCAGGGAGAGCGGCTACACGGTGCTGGATGGGCTCCCGCCTTCTGCCCAGGGCCACCACTGGCCACACGGCATCACCATTGTCACACCAGAGCGCAGGTTCCTGCTAGCCTGTGAGACCGAGTCAGAGCAGAGGGCGTGGATGGAGGCTTTCCGGAAGGTGGTGGACAGGCCCATGCTGCCCCAGGAATATGCAGGTGAGGGCCGGAAGGGGGTGGCCTGGGGACTGAGCCCAGCGCTCAGTGTGGCTGTGACAAGGTTGGACATTTGTCCCTTTTCCAGTGGAAGCCCACTTCAAGCATAAACCCTAGCAAGTGGCCCAAGGACTCGACTCACTAGACGAGGCTGGCGAGGAGGCAGCAGCCGAATCTTGGGGGCCTTCAGACGGAGGGGGTTGGCTGCCCAGCCCGTCCTGCCTGAGGGGGAAGCCCTGGATATGGTCAGGTGCGGCCTGAGCTCTAACCACTAGGACCTGTTTCTCTGGAACCTCAATTTAGCTCATCCTGACCTCTGACCCCATCATGCTGCTGCCCCTTGATGTGACACCACTAGCCCCTCCTCCATGCCTCCCCCCACCCCAGTGCCCCTCTCATTCCCCACTAGCCATCCCTCAGCCCCTCAAGAATTTTCCCCGTCCAACCCTGACCCAGTGGGCTGTGGAGACAGTGGGCTGGCTGCATGCCTCCTCCCCCGTTCCCTCTGCCCCCACCTCTAGGTTCCCTCCCTTACTACCTACCACCCCTCCCAACAAGTATTTATTAAGCATCTGCTGTGTGTCAGTTGTAGGGGGCTGGGGAGGGGAACTTGGCTTGGTCCTCAAGCTGACCTGGCAGATGATGCAGATGGGTCTTGTGGGGCCCTCTGGGGATGGTGGTCGTCACCAGCTGGGACCCCCCCCCCCAGTGTCCCCTGCTTATGTTGGGAGACTGGAGGGTCAAGCTTGTCTGCGGCTTGCTGGTACCTCAAGTGCCCAGCCCAGGGCTTGGCCCTGACCAGTGACCCACCCCACCTGTCTATCTTATGGTGTCTCTGAACTCTTGGAGGGTGGGGGCTGGGCCCTACTCACGCCCCAGACTTCAGAGTGCTACCAGCCGACTGACTACAGCCCCTGAGCCTCCACCCCAGGAGACTTGGCTCTGTGTACCCTTGGGAGTATGGGCTTAGCAGGGGACCCCCTATGTGGGTGTGCAGGGAAGGGGTGACAGTGTGTGGCAGATCCAGGCTGTTGGGCTCTGCTGTCCCAGGCAGCTGGTGTCTAGTCGGGGGCAGGTCACCTGCTGGTTGAGCAGATGGCCTCCAGCACTCGCCATCACTAAAGGACTGGGAGGGGGTCCCTGAAGTGTCATGTCCCGAAGCTCCCGTCAGATTCTGGAATAAAGAGGGGCTTGAGTGTGGCCTCATCTGTGTGTGGCATCTGGGATGGGGCTCTGGGCCCCCACGGGAGCTGTCAGGAATGGCGATGCTGCCTCCCCTGCCTGAGCACGGCGCCACCAGCTCAGCCTTCGCATGTCTAGATTCTGAGGGAGGTAAGGGACTGGGGGCCTGAGGTACCCCTATTCACAGCAGCTCTGTCCCTGTTGAGCTAGGGCTGTCAGGGCAGGGGGATGGTTGAAAGCAAACTCTTCCCCACCACCTGCAGTAACCAGAGGGTGTAACAAAGACCCACCTGCCCCAGGCCACACCCCCAAAAGAGGTAGCTCTCACCCTTCCTCAGAACTGAGGCCTCCCCCAGTCTCCTAATGCCCTATCCACCACCACTGACCTGTTTTCTAGACAAGGAAACTCAAGCCCCAGAGGTAGGACTTGCTCTGCACCAGAAATAAGAAACCCCGTGTCCCCGGGCACACCCTGTGCGGGGTCAGCCCCACCAAGTCCTCGTGGACTGATCTAGATCCTTCTTGGGCCCTGGAAGTGGGCACCCGTTCTGAGAGCACGCAGCATGCTTGGCGGGGTGTTCGCGCATACGGGGTGCACGCGCATACGGGGTGCACGCATCCTTGCATGTGTATACCATGTGTTAGACAGGAAACAGGCAACCTTAACGTTTTTACAAGAAAACAACTTGCTAACTGGTGGGGAGATTACTCAGGCAAGGCTGAGAGTTACATTCCATAAATGGTTGGTCCTTTTTTCTTACCTTGAAGTTCTTTTAAGGTGCTGCGGCCAGGACCTCCCTCGCAGGGGCCCTGGGAGCCCTCTGGGTGCACCTAGTGCTGGTCCTGGGGCCATGAGGTCAGTGCTGCTCTCCTGGCCTGCTAGCACTAAGGTGGAGGGGTCGCAGGTACGCTCACGCTCCTAGAAAATGGAAAATGACCGCGCCCTTCAAACCGCATGGTAAAACCACAGGCTCCTGGGGTCAGCCACATGTACTTGAGCCTCATCCCCTCCTAAGTGAACGGTGGGGTTTGCATGGTTAAAGCAAACACTAGGGAAAGCCTGCACCTCACGAGGTTACTGGGAGCTACCGTGGAAACCTGAGGGTGACCCACACTAGGACTGTCGCAGTCCACACAGCTCCTCTGTCCAGTGTTAATTCTGGGCTAAATCACACATAAAGAAGCACTTTGCTCAGTTGCTCCCTAATACGTCAGCGGAGTTGGTGCAATTTATGGCTTCAAACCAAGCGTCATGGCAGAAGTAGCGTATCCCTTCTGGGTTCAGACCCCACCCAGCCGCCCTGCCCAGTCGCTGCCAGTGAGTTCTGAGCCCCAAATCCACCCTCTCTTGAGAACCACCTTGGGCAGTCTGGGGGAGAGGGGTGCTCCAGCGGTTCTCCATCTCAGGACACAGGTCAGCACAGCCTCTCCTCGGTGACGGGCTCGTGCTGCTGCCCACATTCCCTGGCGGCTCCGACACCTCAACTTGCTTTATCTAAGACCGTGAACCTCTCCCGCGTGGGCCACCTGCTGCTGTCCACACCACCCATCGCAGGCTGGACCGCCCTGCACGCCACTGGTCACAGCGCCTGGCCCCCGCTGGGGAGCCCCAGGCCTCTGCTCAGACGCCCACGTCCCGGAGCTCAGAAAGGACCAGCGCTGCGGAGCCCAGTATAAAGGATTTATTTAAACTCAACAATTGACACAAACCTTCCTTTAAATTCCATTTTTACAGTAAATAAAATTGTTTATTTCCCTCCTTCCCATGCATGATCACTGTGTATTAATCTCCAACTCTTAACTGTGAAAAAATAAAGTGTTTCCTGTTCGTAACGATCCTGGTAACACCTGTATAGCATCAGTGAGACGGGAGAGCCCTGCAAGCTCCTGGACTGGTTATTTGGCTAAAACCTATATTGTCAGGTCAGAGGAATCAATCAACCGACGAAGATAAATATTGCATTAGGAGAGGTGGAAAGTTCTGCAGCATCCCTTTGGAAAGACATCATTTCCAGAGTGACAATGTGCCCCTCAGCAGCAGGGCTGTGGCGTCCGGGACTCAGCACGGAGCAGCTGCTCTCCAGGCCACAGCAGGACGTCCAACGGTACAGCTCGCAAGCGCTGTCTGTGCTGGGGACAGGCACGCGTGACAGCGGTTTGAGGACACTGCCTGGCACACCAGGAGCTGCGCCCGTGTCAGCCCTCGGCCCTCCCAAAGCAAAGAGAAACAAAGGACTGGGAAAGGTGGCGCAGCAAGGCCTGTGCTTTATTGGGGTCAACTGAGGGAACACGGTGTCAGCCTGGTGGGCACAGCGACGCACAGCCCTGGGCCAGCGCAGACACAGACACCGACACACAGCCACCACAGCCTCAGAACCCAGAGCCCGAGGGGCACGAGGGCCCCAGGACTCGGCCTCGGGCGTCTGCATGCAGGTCCGGTGGGCGGGCGGCGGCGTCAGTCGAGCTCGATGGGGCTGCTGTCGTCCTGACTGTCCTCACCCTCCTGCTCCGAGGAGCCCATGAGGCTGCTCAGAAGGTTCCCTAGAAGGAAACGCACGGTGGCGTCAGGGCTACAGCAGCTCCTCACAGTGGCCTCCGGCCCAAGAATTCCCACCTCCCACAGCACCGCGTCTGGGAGTGTGACAGGATGAGCAGCAGCCTGACATCGCCACGCCTGCAACCAGGAGCCCCGGCGCAGAAGCCCCAGGACACAGCAGGTGTGTGGTGCAGGGCTGACAACAGGGAGGAGAGCCCGAGTGTCACTGATGGGCACGTGGCACTGTCACCAGAAGAACCGAACATATCGTCGATATCATGGGAGGTTACAGTCAACCAAAGGGAAGGCCAGAAATCACAGAACACGTCTCACTCTTAGGACTATATAGAAAGAAGTCAGATGCACCCAGGTGTCAAAGACAACTCAAAAACATTAAATGTTTTCACTACTATTTTTCCATCCTACTTATCTAGGTGTTATCCAAAGAACTAATAACTCAATACGAAAAAGTATAAAAGGCCACTTAAGTCAAACCACAAGGGAAACCCAAGAACAAATGGAAAGGCAGATACTGTTCTTTGAACACACAAACACAGTCATAAAGGTGTCATAACTTTCCCTGATGCACAACCTGAATTCAACCCAAGAAACACTCCCAGCATGTCTGCTATCTCTAGAAAGGCCAGTGCTCAAGTTTGTTTGTGCATGAAGAATCAGGACACTTCACATTTTACACAGCGATCGGAACATACTAAAACACCACTCACTTCTGCATGGACAACAACCCTGTAGACTGGCATGGTGGGAACACAGCTGAAGAGATAATTCATGGTATTTGCCTCAGACCTTTCACTGAGCCAAATTATTGACAGAGGCAGGTCACAAGTGAAAATGCATGTGTTTAAGGGGAAACAGCTTTAAAAAAAAAAATCCCAGAGACAGGAACCCCTTTCCATGAAACATTTGGCAAGGCCATCAAAATGACAACGGCTTACCCCACCCCACCCCACAGAGAGCCGTAAGGAGAGGGACGCCCAGATATGGGTACAGGGGGGTGGCAGAGACTACAACAGCACATCAGAGGCACAACCCAGGCTCTGGGAGGCAAGCCTTGCCAGGACCTGCCCTGAGTCACAAAGGAGCAGCCCCAAGCTCCAGCACTAAAAAGATGAGGTGCAGTCAGTATGCACGATACGATACCGTTTACGTAGAACGAGCCATCTGTGTATTTGCAAAGGTAGCTCAGGAAGGAAGCTCAAGAAGCCTTAACGCTGCCTGGCCCTGCGAGGACTGTGGAACAGCAAGACAGGGCCGGGGGCGTGGATGCTTTTGAATTCTGAACTCCGTGAAATATGATTTACCTATTCAAAAATAAAATTTAAAACATTAAGGATTATAAAAACCACTTTTCAATGAAGGACTATACTGGCCCCTGCCCTGGTAGAGGGGAACAGTTCCTATCAGACCTCAGTGAGAGCAGATGGCCCATGTGGCTGCACCAGAGGGGGGCAGGGGAGGCAACCTGACCTCAAATCTGGCCCCCAGCCTACACCTATCAAATCTAAATCATATGAAAAAATAGACCATATGAATAGATAGATCTATTACTAGTAAGGAGACTGAATCAGTAATCAAAATTCTCCAAAGAAAAGCTCTATGTATTACTCTTTTACTGGTAAATTCTACCAAATATTTAAGGAATAGTAATCTTTCTCAAACTTTCAAGAATTAAAGAGGAAGGTATGCTTCCTAATTCATTCTATGAAGCCAGCGTTAAGTCCAATACCAAAGTCAAAGACAATACAAGAAATAAAAACCACAAGCCAAATAGCCTTTATGAATGCTGATGTAAAATCCTCAACAAAATACTAGTAAAAAGAATTCAGAACCATATTAAAAGGAATACACCACAACCAAACAGAATTTATTCCTGGAATGCAAAGTTTGTCCAACCTGTGAAAATCAACTAATGTAATAATATGCCACATCAACAAAATGAAGGAGGAAAACCCACATGATCATCTCATTTGATGCAGAAAAAGCATCTTGACAACATTCAACACTCTTCCATAAAGACACTCAACAAACAGGAGACTACCTCAATATAGTAAAAGGCCTCTGAAGCCTAAATGAATTCAGGAAGCTAGGAAGACAGTCAACACACAAAAACAGTTGCACTTCTATATACAGTGAACAATCTCAAATGGAAGAAAACAAATTACGCATCAAAAAAAGATTAACTGAGGAGACAAAAGACTTGCATAATGAAAATTACAAAACACCATTAAAAAAAATAAAGACATGAACAAATGGAAACACATTCCATGGATTGGATGACTTACTATTAAGACATCAATGCAACCTAGAGCAATCTACGGATCCAATGCATCCTATGGCATTTTTCACGGACATAGAAAAACTCATTCTAAAATTCACATGGAATCTTGACAGATCCAAATAGCCACAACAATTCTGGAAAAGAAAAAAACTGGAGGTCTGCACTTCTCACTCTGAAGACTTACTATGATATCGTAACCAAAACAGCATATTGCCATACAGACACATAAGACCAATGTAAAAGATGGCTTAGAAATTAACCTCATAATATGATGAAATTATTTTTGACAAAGATACTAGGCACATTCAATGGGGAAAAGAAAGTTTTTTCAACAAATGGTGCTAGGAAAACTGGATATCCACATATAAAAGAATAAGGTTTGACCCTTACCTCACACCATATACAAAAATTACCTCAAAATGGATCAAAAACCTGAACATAAGACCTAAAACAATAAAACTCTTAGAAAACATAGAGTAAAAGCTGTAAGATGATGAATATGGCAATGACTTCTTGGATATGAACCAAAGGCAGAGGCAACAAAAGGAAAAATTGACAAATGACTAATCAAAATTTTAAAATTTTATATTTAGCAAAAGTCCTAAAAACAGAGTAAAAAGTATGTGTGTAGGTAAGATAAACAGGTGAAGCACAGGATTTTTAGGGCACTGAAAATATTATGTATGATACTATAATCATGGATACATGTCATGACACATTTGTATGCCAAGTTCACGTAATGTACAAACTGAAAGTGACTCCTAATGCAGACTAGACTCTGGGTGATAGTGATGTATTGATCCAAGTTCATCAACTGTGACAAATGTCCTATTCAGCTGGGGGAGGCTGATAATGGGTGGGAAGAAGAGGAATATGGGAAATCTCTGTATCATCCTCTTAATTTTGCTGTGACTCTAAAACTGCTTTTAAGAAAAAGTTTAAAAAGGGGGGAGAGCCACTATAGAATGTAAGAATATATTTGCAAATCAAGTATCCGATATGTAATTAATATCCCAGTATAGAAAACTACTTAAAACAACCTGATTAAAAATTAGGCAAAAACAAATACTTATTAAATATTATAGAGATATACAGATGGCCAATAAACACAAGCAAAGACAGTCAAACATCACTAATCTTCAGGAAAATGCAAAGCAAGTCCACAATGAGACACTACCTCACATCCACTGGGAAGCCTACCACCAAAAATTCAGAAAACTAGTGTTAAGGAGAAAGTACAGCAAGTGGAACCCTTCTGCACTATTGGTAGGAATGTGAAATGGTAAATAAAGCATTTGTGGAAAAGTACGGTGGTTCCTCAAAAAAACTGAAATTATCATATGACCTAGGAATTCCACTTCTGGGCATATGCCTAAAAGAACTGAAGCAAAGAGAGATTTGTGCATCCATGTTCATAGGGCATTATTCACAATAGTTAAAAAGTGGAAACCACCTCCATGTCCATGGATGGATGAAGGGATAAGCACAATGGGATATATCCATAAAATATTATTCAGCCTTAAAAAGTAAAGAGATTCTCTGACAGAAACTACAACATAGAGGACCCTTGAGGACTTTATGCTCAGTAAAATAAGCCAGTCACAAAAATACAAACACTGTATGATACTACTCTTGAGGTCCCTAGAAGAGGCGGCGCTACAGAGACCTAAAGCAGACTGTGGGGGCCAGAAGACCGGAGGATGAGGAATGACAGTTGAGTGTTTATCTGTGAACAGATGGTGGTGATGACTGCACAAAAATGGAAATGTATTTAATGCCCCTGAACTGTACACCTAGAAATGGTTAAAATGATAAAGTTTGTTATGTGTATTTTACCATAATAATAATAATAATAATAAAAAGAACAAAGAGAAATCTGGCGTTGACTCTCTGGTCAACAGGAAGTGCCCTGGGAGCGATAGTCCATGAGTAAATGACAGGGCTCTATTAGTTCTGTTTGGGCAATATGCTGAGAGAAGGCCCTAATGACAGAGCTGAGATGGGGAACACTGAGAGGGGAATATGGGCACCAGTGAGGTGCCCCAGGGGAAGTCTGACCCAGGCCATGGCTGCCCTGCCCTCCCTGCACAGCACTGCCAAGCAGAACACAATGATGCTGCTGCAGGTAGCCTTTGTTCTAGGCCTTACCTAGCAAGCCTCCGTAGGAAGAAGTCTGCTTGGGCGGCACGCCAAAGAAGAGCTGTCCTATCCTGTCGAGGTACTGAAAGAGACAGGCGTCACTGAGGAGGCATCAAGTGCCAGAACTTCATGATGCCCCACAGGAGCTACTGGCCTAAGTGCCCCCACCCCTCACCTGCAAGCCCCATCCAAGCACAGGCTGCCATGTGACCCCAGTGCTTCTCTCCACCCCCTTCTCCAGTTGTTGCCCGCACAAGTTTCCATCTCACTTGGGAAGTCCCTTACCTCGTTGTACATGGGATCCCGCCGGAGGGATGGCTGGTACTGCTCACACAATACTGTGAACACGGTCAGTTTGCCACTGAAACAGGAAGAGTGGGACACAATTCTGTTTGTATGGAAGCCCAAGAAAACATGAAATACACATAGCCACATACCACCCCCCACACCTATACCACACATCCTATACTCACACTATGTATCTGTTTCTCGATATGTATGTATCTATACATGTACAAACCTATATACACATACACCCCACATCCGTACAGAGCAAAACACTATTCCACATATCCCATACACATCAAGACCCTCATATGCACAGACACACCCCCAGGCCTATGATCCACCCACACGTGCAATATACACCACACACATCTATATACATGAACTGTTACCCCCACATCTTCACACACCTACACACTCACATGTCTGCATACACACCTCACGCACCTCTCTATACACACAGACATCACACATATAAAACCCACCCATCTACAGCCAACAGCAGAAACCAGATGAAATTTAGCAGGGGCTGCACAAAGGGAGGGCCGTTCTCGATGGATGGGTGTTTCTGTGTATATGTCGTGAACACCACCGATGCACTGCTTTTGTTTTTTAAGCAGAGAAACCTAGAAATAAGAATATATTAATGAGTGGGAACACTGAGAGTGGCACTCCAGAAGCGCTTACATGTAAGCACAAAGAAGTCCTGGTCAACAACGCTACATGCGTACCGGGACATCCTCTCCCAGACCCTCTGTGAGCACAACTGGGGATTTTCACATTTTAGAGGTGAAGTGACTTAAGCCTGGGAAGGTGACATGTCCAAGGTGACAGAGCTGTGATACACAGAGCGCACGAACTGAAGTCTCTTTCTCCGCACACTTGTCGGGCACCTGCCTGAGTGGGGAGTCAGGAGAGGGCCAGCAGCACTGAGGCCCATGGACCTGGAGGCGTCAAGGGGCACGAGGCCTGACTCTGGTTCCTACCTGCAGAGGACATCAGCAATCTTATAACCAGAGCCAAGCTGAGTTCAGAGGAAATACACACCACGTGCCACAGCCGGTAAACTTTGGGTTTTAACAGCATTTCCTTTTTATAGATGCCACCAGCACAATTAAGTGTGGCGTTCAAAAGTTCTGAGGTGCTATGAAGTAAAGCAAGCATTAGTGACTGTCCCCCTTTATTCTCAGTCTATCTTAAGGTCCCATCTGCCTTATCAAAGTGTTTTTGTGGGAGGAAATCACCTACCACAAATGAAATGTCTCCATGAGGAAGGAGGAAGGGCTCAAATTTGGAAAAGCAGCGCCCACAACTCAGGCAGGTGGCCCTATCGCGCTCGTGCAGTGAAGCACGGACAGCTCTGGTGACGGCCACAGACCTTGGCTGCCCTCGCCTTCCACTCTGTTTCAACACTTTATGTTTCAATACTTTCAAAATGTTAAAAGACACTAAAAGATGTTGAGGCCTAATTGATCAGAGGGACAGAGATGTAGGGTCTTGTGGAAATAAAAAGATGTCAGAACACACCCCTGTGTTAACATGTTCAGATGCAGAAATATCTGTAAGGACAAACAGCATTTGGGAACATGCTCACTTCATATTCAGATACTTCATAAAATTCATTAACTAAGTTGCCTAACGAAAGAAAAAATAAGAATAATGAGAGTAAACAGCAAACTGATGGTAATTTAAAATATTTTTTTTACTGCTCAACTGGAGTTCTACAAATGTCTTAGAATTCCAAGGGCACAGGAAAACTGGAGGGAGGTCTGTTTTCCCCAGAATTCTGCATCAGACCTAGTAAGATGTATTTTACATGTGTGGCCCTAAGGGACCTCAGTTTGGCCTTCGGTGTGTCCTAGTCAGATGATGAGGCAATGGTTCAGAGAAGCCATTTAAGCAAAGATTTGACAACGCAAATTTGGAATACCTACTGTAGGACAGCCTGCGCCACGAACATGTCCACCTCACTGCGAAATCCCCTGGAGGTAGAATATTCTACTAACATGTTAGCACATCCTTCTCCATCAGTAGAGTGCAGGAAGTGATACCGAGACTCACAATAATTTTGTTCTACGTGGGGAAAAAGAGAAATCTGTAAATACGAGCATTTCAGAATGCTTAAAGGACCTTTGAAAGACTCCACCTACCTACACTCCGCACCACCCACCCCTGCTGAGAACTAGGCACACAACAGTGCTGAAGGTGTCCATCCCGCACACAGGGGCTTGCTAACATCTCACTAACTTCCTTAAGGTCCAAATCCAAGCGCAAACAGAAGGTGACAGGTGATTTGGATGGATTCAGCTGTGGGAGGTTGCCCCACATTCCCACAACATTTATATTAGCTGCACTGTAAGATATAACCAAAGAGGATCCTATTAATCTATACAAATGGCAATTTCATACAGATATGATGAAATCAGACTCTAATACAAAACTCTAATGCACAATCTACTTATCCTAATACTCAGCACTTTAAATCTCAAAGTAGCAGCCAGATCCAGCTCGAGGGTGCCTTTTTCCCATAGGCCTCGTTAGTCTGTTGTCCATCCAGAGTCCTGTGGTCCCTGCTAATGCATGAACCATCCCAATCCCCACCCACTTTCCCTTTTCTAGGTGTTTCCTGCCCCATCCCCCAAAAAAGGTGAAACCCAAAAAAGTTTTCCTTGATGCTGGCATGAAGCTGGAAGGACTACATTCTCCCCAGGGCTGACAGACCCCTTGTGTGGTGGGGTGGCACTGAGGGCCACGTCCCTCCACCATTAGAATTTCCAGCTCTTTTGTATTCTTGTTCACAATGGGGTTACCTGGCAGCTAGCCAGACCCCAAACCAGAACCTGCATCCTAACAGACCCACCTTCTTAGTCCTCATAGCCTGTGGCTACACGAGTGAGGAAAGCTCAAGGTCACAGTTCTAAAAATAAATGGGACCTATAACATGAGTTCATTAGTAAACATGTCTAATGTTAAGCTATTTGTTCAACGTTTCTATTGTAAACGGGCTATTTAGGTTCCAATGGCCTGTTGTGGTTTTTGTTGTTGCTGGTTTCTTTTAAAGAGAATGACTGAAGCTCCAATCTTGCATGACCTGGGCTGTGAATTTGGGCCCTTTTATCAATCCTAGCATCTCTCGTCTCCTTGCTGCTACCTTTCACATGACAGTTCTACCTTCTGCCCCAGATGCTGGGCAAGGTCTGCAGCATGTAGGCTGCCACAGCCTGACAGGATAAGCTCCTATACCTTCCAACTCAGACACAGCAGCCCCTCCCCAACACTTGCCTGTCCTCAATACATTCAAGGACCCTCCAGAAAGGAATGGATCACATGCCATGCTAATTTCCCACTCCTCTAGAATAAAGACTGGCTCCTCAAAAGGCTAAGGTACCCTGCCAGTCTGGCCCTGCTGCCTTCTCATGCTGTCCATCCGACACTCCTACTTTCTCCCACTCTCCACTGGAAACACTCCTCTTGTTCTAGCCACTGGATTTGGGTATGGCACACCTGCCCTTGCCCGGTGTCAGATGTTGGCACCCTATGTGCTATATTCAGGATTCAGGATGACATGAAGTCAACATTTCTTTGTTCAGTTTTGTTGTTCATCTCCCTTTTCCCTTCAAATTCCAAAATAATCTCTGGTTTTAGGATATCCACATAAAAATATTAGACAATAACTAGGTCCTGGCACTCAGAGGCTCCCTCATCGCTCTGAGATGAAACTGTATATGGACAGCACATGTGGGGGTGTCTGTGTGTGAGCCATGACGGGCAGAACTCAAAGGCAGCCATCAGAGCAGGTGGGCACTGGGGGCTAGAGCCCACATGCGTGCCTGCCTGGGGTCCCCAGCCTGGTAAGTGGTTTCCTTAGCCTCCTGGCCTTTGAATTCTGTTTCCATCTTACCCATTCCTCTTGGAATGTCCTCTGCGAGCAGGACCAGTGAGTATGTCAGCACCCAGAGGGACCAGGACCCTCATACCTGCGTGTAGCAAGGGGATGGAGACCCCGAGGGTCTCCTTCTGCATGTTTAGGTGCCCAACTGTGTGTCACTGGATGATGGAAGGGCAGAAGCTTTGGACTTGTGAGAACCCTGTCTTCAGTCCATCAGACATATTTGGAGGAACACTATTATGGGTACCCTTACACAGCTCATCTGCACCCTGTCTGGAACAGTCACCTTCAGCCTGGGCCTCAATTTCCACAACTCCAAATGAAAGAAATGTGCCTTTTGTGCCCAGTCCAGGCACCAGCTGGTACCGCCTTCACCTGAATTACCTAGCTGAGCATGGTACAGTTAGGCAGTGATTGATAGCCACTTGCCACGTGAGCTCAGTCTCCTCTCCCCCAATCCTTGTGGAGGAGCTTTCTGAACAACAGTCTTCCAAATCATGCAACAGAGACGTACCGCGCCTTTCCTGTGCCTAAGCAGATATGCAAAGGTCAGGGCCCAAACACCACTAAGAAAAAATCATGGTTCCCACTTTCACAAAGTAATCGCCACAAATGCCTAATCAGAGGATAAGTGGATGCTATGAAGAAACAGAGCTGGGTGCCATGAAGCCCTGGCCTAGGGAAGGATTGGCTTCATGGGAGAGACAGGGTGTCCCCGAGGGCTGGAAGCACAGCCAGGCCACAGTCAGAGGAAGGCTGCCTAGGCCTCCCTTCCTGGCTCCCTCTCAGAACAAAGGTGCTCACTCAAGAGGAGCTTTACTACCAAAGCAGAATGTTTAGATCTAACTGGACAGAGAATTTCAAAGACCAAACGTTCCCTTCCCATGGAGTTGTAGCAGACAATTCTGTAATTGATTAAAATGGATAATGCAGGTAAAAAGCCATAGAGAGCATGAAGAGGACACCTACTGCCTGAACCATCTCCCTCCCAAGCTCTTGGCTTACAGGCTTCCCAGGCCTACCTTTCCACAGGGTGAGGGCCAGCAGCTGGTGGAGCCGGGGATGGCCCAGTTTCCCAGAGCCGCCACTGGACCATTTCAGTGCTCTAGACACAAAAGCCACTCGCTCCGGAGAATTTGGATCCATCATACTAAACAGTTTAGCCAGATTTTCTAAAAACAACACAAACACAGACCCTTATGCACAGAAACACACTACTTCAGTTCTTCACATGGTGCATCTTTAAAAAAATTTAAAACAGCAGCTACCTCACTTCCAAAGAATTCTGATAAACAACTCACATGTTGTGGTATCCCCAGACTACTCCTTCCCCTGGGTTACTGGCATATCCAGGGTCACCCATAATTGACCCTCTGCTGCAGTGACTGTGGGGAGCAGCTGAAGGGACAGAATCTCAGTGGTAGGGGGTGAAGTTAAGAAAGGCTGAGCCAGGAGCAGACTCTCCTTTGTCTCTCCAACTGGGCGGCTCGTGGAGGGCTCAACCACCTCACGAGCCATCATTTATCAGAGCCATAGGAGACCAGTTACTGTGTGGACAGTATGGGGACACCTATAAAACACAGCACAATGCACATCCTGCAACATGCGCTGTGTGTGCTCAGGGCTGAACTGTTCAAAAACTGCTCACAACTCAGGTATCCCAGATCACAGGAGTCCCTGAGTCACAGACAGACAGAGAGAAACGACTTGAGAGACCAAGAATCCAACTGTCCCAGGTGCAAAGGCATGTGGCACACAGGAAGAAAGCCTCACCCAACAGCTCGTCGGCGACCTCAACTTCCGCCTTCTCCAGCGACTCTAGCACCAACATGGACAAGTCTGCAGCACTATTTTGCTACAAAACATGTAAAGGTACAAGGATCCAGTTAGGAAAAATCCCACTCATTTTCAGACAACTTGGTAAAACCAGGTGGCCACTCTGGTTTTCCAGACAGAACCTCTGAATGGGCAGTTACGGAAAGGACTGTAAGCATTAAGGGCATGCAGTCATGCAGCCCCAATTATTGAGAGCTCCTGGCCTGGACAGTGTCAGAGCCCCCACCTCTGTCCTGAAATAGAGCCCACTCTGCTAGCTCTGGCCAGAGCCAAGGACGGCCCAATTTTGTCCACCAAATATGTCCCTGGTCATTCCATCCCTTCAGTCCCAAGCTGAGACAGAGATGGTGAGAAGGTGCTACTTACTTGACCGTGGCTGAAGAACAGCAGTGCTCCAGAGCACATGAGCTCCCGGGCCTCTGCATGCTTGTTCTGTGACATGTATCTGCAACAGAGGGGGGACAGAGCACCAGTTAGACCTGGCCAAAACATGACAATTAGCAGCAGGTGTCCCCCACAGTCTAACTCATCACACCCTCTTGTTTATGTCCACCAAACCCCCGTAACAGTTTGCTGAAGATGAGGTGTCTGACTAAACTCAGAAGTTCTGTGAAGCAATCTACATGCATCTACACTTCCCGTGAAGAGTGGAGACAAAGCTGGTTTGTGCAGGGTTCTGCATCCAGCCTCTGCACTGGGATATCTCACAGTCCATTTCCCAGCCCGGTATGGGGTCCCGTTTGTCAGTGATTTAGACCTTAGGGACAGCAGACTTGTGCCTCATTGCAGCAGCACGCACCTTGGAACAACACTGGGGGCACCCTGTCTGCACCCAAACAGGCCAGCAGCCAGAAGGAACATCTCCTTCGAGCAGCTCAGGGATTTCTAGTAGAAGGGACCGCTAAAGGTTGAGGGTGACATCCACCTTCAAGCACAGGCCTTGCCTTGGTGGCAAGTGCTGCATGAAGGGGCAAGCGGTGAACCCTTGTCCATCAGAGCGGGACCAAGAAACAGGATCACACAGAAGACAGGCACATGAGAACTCCATGGAAACAATGACCCCTGTGACTGCACCCTGCCATGGCCCCATTCCCGCCTCCAGACCACTGCCCGTGTCACTCTGATTCTCTCCAGTGCAAGACGTAGGAAAGGCTGGCTTCCTGAACTACAGAGGGACAGAGACAGAACCTGGTGACTGGACACATGCGGAACCCCACCTGTAACAAATTAAAGATAGTGTAGAAAAAATGAGTTCTCCTCGGCACAAAACTCTGGCCTGAGAGAAGAGAAAGCGCGAGACAGCAAGCGGTAGCTTCCTGCTGACGTGTCAACATTTCCCAAAGTGTAGCAGGAACGAGCAGCACAGATCATACCCAGAATATTTAGTTCGTTGCCCATATACTGATCGCAGCGATTATCAGAAAAGAACCATTACACCAGTCAACCAAATCTGTGCCTCCCAGCTGTAATGCCCTAGGACGAAGCCATGTTTCAAAACCAACCAAGTAAGAGAGAGCGCCTAAGGGTAGTGCAGGTGATCTAAAGCCACAGCACACACCTGGGTGGTGCCACAAAAGGCTCAAGCCTAGACCAGCCTTCAGCTCACCAGGTTTGACAGGTGGGGAATGTCAACCACAGATGTCTCCCAGACACATTCACATCCGAGCCGGCCTGGAAAGGCCCCCAACAAGATGCCCCATCTGGCTGCATATGGGAGTGAAAGGTGGAAGTAGGAAGAAAAAACTTCAAGAGTTTGGAAAACCTCCACCATCCTGTAGGTGACCAGCCTGGGCTGCGGTTCCTGTAAATCACTGTGCAGAGAGGTTTCTTTTTCCCACACGTGCATCAACCTGGCTTCAGCGCTGCCGGGAGCTATCCTGCACACGCTCCTAGGTCCTCCAAGTAACCTGGTGCCCACCACTGCTGTGGGAGTTCTGGAAAACAGGTGCTTGAAGGTACAGAGCCTCACGTTACCATCTGCACGGACAAACTATAGGTAATTGTCCTAAGTGATAATCATGCTAACCTGTCTCTGCTTTACTCTTTTTTTTTTTTTAAGACTATAGTTTTTTTTTAAAGATTTATTTGTTTATGCATACAAGCACTGGGGTACAGGCCAGAGTCGCAGGAGGTGAGAGGGTTCACCAGAGACAGAGCCGGGAACAGAACAGGCAGACTGACTGAAACACACTGCCGAGGGCAGCAGTGGGCGAGGCAGGAGAGGTCTGCTGCGCCATGTGGGTCCCCTCCCCGGCCGGCAGCAGGGATTGAACTCGTGCTGCAGTGGCTGCGGTTTGCTTCACGGTGCGTTGCTTAACCCACTGCGCCACCAGGGAGGCCCTCTGCTTTACTCTTAATACAACAGACTAAACTCTTCTGTCTGGGATATTCTTGGACACTTAATGATTCATGGTCTGAACGCTTGTTTTGGACAAAGTTGTTTGTGGTTTAAATGGGTTTTGAGGCACTTCTTTGGCTGTTTCAAAGCTAGATATTAGGATTTTCTCATCTAACTCTGGCTCCTGAAGTGGAGAGGACCGTATGTCATTGTCTCCTTAGTAACAGCGGCGGTGTCCATCATGTGATGGACATTTAAACTTTAAAAAAGAAGCTTGACCAGGGCCTGCCTGGTGGCGCAGTGGGTCAAGCAACACACTATGAGGCAGACCACAGCCACTGCAGCACAAGTTTGATCCCTGCCTCTGGCCAGGGAAGGGGGGGGGGGGGTCCCACATGGCGCTGCTCCCTTCAGCAGTGTGTTTCAGTCAGTCTGCCTGTTCTGCTCCCCACTCTGTCTCTGGTGAATCCTCTCACCTCCTGCAACTCTGGCCTATACCCCAGTTCTTGTATGCATAAATAAATAAATTTTAAATCTTAAAAAAAAAAAAAGAAGCCTGACCAGCAACCTGGTCTGGGCAAGGCTACTTTGTGCTATTCTAAAACAGCTCTCCAAAGAGCTGAGACACTTGTTTGGCTGTGGCCAGGCTGCTCTTGGTTGGCAGTTATGCTAACCCCTGCAGCAGTCTCAGAAAGAGAAGAGACATGTGGTTCCTGACTCTGGAGACTCTCACAGGTCCAAGTGGTAACATTCAGGGCACCCCATCCTGCCCACCAACTCCAGTGCCAACGGCCACTAGTTAACCAGAGTTAAGCACTGTGATACCCAGTTTTAGGTGAAAAACTGACTGTTGAGAGCAAACCTGTAGAAAGGTGCAGCAGCTTAACCAAGTTGGGATTTCAATTCTTTCATCTCTCCTTCACCTTGAACAACAGTGTTGTTAATCTACCACTGGCTTAGAGTACGTTATTTCTTTAATGGCCTATTAAGAGATCATATCCTCTATGATTATGTTGTTATTACAAATTATAATATCTCCAGTGAACCTGTGTTAAATTACTGGCAAAGACATTCTCTGTTTCTGAACACAATTTGGGGTAGAGACAAACAGTAGAGCAAGAAAACCAGATGGAGGGAAAAAAGGCCCCAAAAAGCAGAAAAATCAATTCCTGGGGCATGTAGTCATGCTTTCAGCAGCACATGGCCACCAGAAGCTCCCCAGCTTGCTGCCATCTTTCGTCTTCCTCTCAGGTCACTGGGGCAGCACAGAGGAGAGACAGAGAGATGGTATACAGTCTACCGAGCACGGAAAGAGAAGGCCGTTTTACTGAGCACACACTACGATGGTAGAGTCTACTCCATGCACGCCCATAGGATTCCCACCAGTCATCTACTCTAGCTGGAAACACCTGTTGCAGATCAAAGAACGCTGGTGAAAGACAAAATAGGGAAAAGGTCACTGTGCAAAATGAATGTATGCCTTTTGCACCGCCTTGTGCACTTACGGGCACAAGAAAAGACTGTGTTCCTAAAAGCAGTGGAAGCAGGAACCCTCCAGCTTGGCACCAGCTCGAAGCCCTGACCTCCTGGGCAGGCAGCACCTCACGATGAACAGGACTACATCCTCCCCGGTGAGAGGACCTCCTTTTGGTGCATGCAGGACTGTTTAAAGCCAACACTGACTGAGGCAGCACATCTGTGCCCATGCAGCACTGTCTGAGCAACTGCTCTAGTTTATTTTCCACTCTTAAACAAGCAAGCAGAAAGCAGAGAGAACACAGAGCTACACGTTAATACTAGTGAAAAAGTTAATACTAGTGGTAAAGTTAATACTACTAGGAAAAGTTAATACTAGTGAAAAACTGTGTGGGTGCCCATGAAGACTGACAGAGCTCATGTGAGAGCTTCAGCTTACAGGCTGAGAAACATCTAAAGCTCAGAGGGCTGAGCAACACTTGGCATCAGAGCTGCCGAGAACAAACCTAAACTACAAGGCATAGAGGCCTCAAGTACCAGCTGTTCCTTTAGGGAAAGTTCATCTTACACACAGGGAAGCAGAGAAAAATTTAGGTCTTTTTTTTTTTAAATTTCTCCATACAATTTAAGATGCAATACTAGGTACAGTCTACAATCAACTACCAATGCAAATCTCAGAAAGCCCTCCAGAGTAGAAAGATCCAATTTTCATTAAATCACAAAGGCTGCAGGCACTGAGATGTTGGTAATGGGCTTCCCTGCAAAGCAGTCACCCAAGCACAGAGGCTGACTTAAGGAACACAATCCAATAGGCCTGGAAAGCAGGCCCCTCCTTGCCCTGAAGACAAGTCTGCAGAGACAAGGTGATCACTCACAGTCATTGGAGCTGTCCACTGACAAAGCCTCCAGAACCAACCAATCTAGTGAGGACAGCCCACTCCTCTACAGTACAGTCTGCTGGGCTGCCTAATTCCTTCTCTTCCTCCTTCAATTGCTGTGGGTATAAGTAATTAAAATGGCATCATTCAGCAAATTATTCAACAAGTGAACAGATAAACTGTGGTGTAATCACATACAATGGAACATCACTCATCAATGAAAATGAACCAATGATACACACAAGTCAAATTGAAATAATCATGCTGAGTGAACAAAAAAATATCAGACCAGAAAAAGAGGCCATACAATATGATTCCATTTATATATGACTCTAGAAAATGCAAGTCAGTGCTTGTCTGAGGCAGAGGTGGTAGGGGGACAGACCCAGCAAGATCGACTATAAGGAAGAGTAAGAACACTTTAGGGGTGAGGGTAGTGGATATTTTAATATGTTGACTTGTGATAATTCAATGTATTTGTCAAAATTCATCAGGCTGTACATTTTATGTAAATACTTAAATATGTGTTTACTAACAGAAAAAAAAATGGTTTTATTTGGTGAATTTGACTTCTCCAAGGAGCTAAACCTAGGTCAAGATCATGGTCTGAATGTGGACTTGCCCTGGAGAGAAAAGTACAACTCTAGGCTGTTTCAAGTAGGACTCCTGGATGGCCACAACCACCATTTTCAACTGGTTCCACCACATCCCAAACAAGGCCAAGGGCAAGTCATTTACTTCTCACAACCCTAAATGACTCAGGAGGAAGCCAAGACTCAAGAGAACCAGTGTTCTGATTCACAGGTCATAGAACAGAGGTGACAAGTGAGTTCAGGTCAAGGCTGGGCCTGGGGTGAGCCCACAACAGTATCCTGTTTGCCCTTGCCTTGCAGGTTCATCACTGTCCCCTTGGTGGAAGACTCCCACTCTAAAGTGAAGTCAACAATGTTCTCATGCAGTAGTCACTGCAGCACTGGCTCAACTCAAAGAACACCATGTTTATTTTTAGGAAGATCCAGTTTTGCTGATTAACCACTGGGGCAAATATTTACATACAAATACCCAAGAACAGTAAGCACGAAGTCAAATCTTGAATGCCACAATAGCTCCACATTTCAAAGATTCTGGACTGGCTAATCTACTGAACTGAAGATTCTATATTACACGGTTGAATGCCCACTTATATCTCTACTTTATTCCTTGAAGAATAATCAATTTGAAAAGGCTATCAGACCACACCATTTAGAAAGTATTGATGTTGAGTGATAAACTCAACAAGCACAAAAAACTTAACGCTAAATATCAAGCATTAGGACTTGTTTCTCCCAGAAGTAAAACAAAATCATGTCTAAAGGGAAATGTGGATTTCTTTCTAAACCAATAAAACTAGGTTTCCAAAAGAGAAACTCTTTTTGTGACACAATGATAAAACTAGACCAGCCTGACTTAGTCTGGCTGACTATAGAATGTCAGGAGTTAGTAAACAGAAAGATCTGGAAACAAGGTTACACTTCAGTGGTTTAACCCATGGTTCTGGAACCCGGCAACAAAGAAGGGTCTATAAAAGTCACATGAAAAATCTTGAAAACCAAAGATGGCAAGGACTCATCCCCGACCTGCCAAGTCAGTAGAGCATGAAAGCCACATTCAAACACTCCTCCCACAATCAGGGTTATAGGTATATCCACCAAGCCGCTAACCTGAAGACCAAATACCAACACCTCCCTGGATTCACCACTGATAATCAACTCAGTCCTCCTTGCTACTCTAGGCCACCCCGTATGTGTTTCATCCTAACAAAGTCTGGGAAACTACAACCAAAGCAAAAGTGCCTCTAGAGTTCAAGATATTGATTCAACTTACTATTTAAAGAAAATTTTAAAACTTAGGCCTACAAGGGCAGACCTGACTGCCCTTATAAATTAAACATAAACCAGTCTATGACAATTCAGAAAGAAATGGTATTCCATAAGACAGGCTAAATTATCTTTAAAGCATATCCAAATTCTAACGAAGAGCCAAATTGTTTTCTGGCTTGAACCATAAAGGATCACAGAATATATGTAACTTGCAAGAATGTCTGATGCATACACATTTTAAGAAAGGCAGCAACTGTATGACAGAGAATATTGACATTGCAGTCCAAAAGAAAATTAACTCCAGATGCACAAAACCTGTAAGATTTCTAGAATCACGCTAAAAAGATAAATTTAATTTAATCCAATATCCAAATACCACTTCAATACATAACAGTATTTTAAGTCACATGTTTTTTCTATACTAAGTCTGTGACTCCAAGTGTGTGTATCCCATTTGGGACTCACCACATTCCAGAAGCTCAACAGCCACACGTGGCCAAATACTGGACAGCGCAGGTGGAACAAAAAATACGAGGTTTATTAAAATAGCTAATTTACCAACAAAATACGAGAGACTAGGGGAGACACAAAAGCTAAAAAAAAAAAAAAAATTAAAACCCTCATTGCGGGATTCCCTGTAGGAGGAAAACCGTGAGACTTCGAATGGAGGATTTCAAAGGGCGGTGGGCAAGGGAATGGGGAGGCAGGGTGGACGACAACTGGGGTGAGGGAGTAAGGTGCAGCGGAAAAGAGCTGGGTAAGGGCCAAGAAGCCGGGGTCCCGGCAGAAGGAAAAGGACGCTAGGTTCGGGGTAGGCAGGAACCAGGGCAGAGGGAAAAGGGCGAGCGAAGGGAGCATCTGGAGCCGGAGTCAGCGTCGCGGCCGAGCGTCAGGTCTGCGCTCCGGGTCAGGGGTCCAGGTCCCGTCCGGCCCGGCCCGCACCCCTCCACACAGCCGCCGCACAGCCGTCGCTCCGATCCGCCCGCGGACAGGCAGTCGCGCCGGCCAATGGGAACACGGGGAGGCGCGGCGCGGCCAATGGGAAGCGGTCGGGGGCAGGGTGCCGGGTTGGGCGTCCGGGCGGAAAGACCTGGAAGGCGGCGGCGCGGCTACCTGAAGAAGAGGGTCCGGTACATCTGGTGAGCCTCGTAGTAGTCGCCTTTCTCGACGCTGGCTCGCAGCTTGCCCTCCACGCGCTGGACACCGCCGCGATTGCGGGCGCCGTTCCGGGCGCTCTCTTGCTCAGCCATTGCCGCCGCCGCCATCGGGCCGGCGTTCCGCGCAAGGCTGACGCTGTCGCAGGCGCGGTCCGCAGCGCCTCTCGGCTTCCGTCCCGGCGGCGGCTCGACGCCCTTTACGGTGGCCGCGAGGAGCCGTGCAGTTGGGGCGGTCGCGCCGGCCGCGGTCACGTGACTAAGGGCGGAGCGGGGAGGCGGTGGGTGGAGAGCGTGTGACTGGGCGGGGCCTCACGCCACAATGACTGGCAGCGATTGACGAATGAAGGCGGGCGCGGCACGGGGCGGGATCTTTGCCCACGTGAGTTTGTCTGCAGACCCGGTCTCTGCCCTTTAGCAGTGAAGTCTCCGCCAATCCTAATGTCAAGACTGTAACATCACGAATGTTTGCAGCTGGAGGTTACCTAGGGGGCGGGGGCAGGCGTCAGGAAGATCGGTGACTCCACAACAGTTTGTTCGGGTCCACAACACAGGGCACCAGCGGAGCGTCAGGGACTGGGCCTCAGGACATGGTTAACAAGCTGTGGGTCCTCGGTCCCGCTGGATTTCCACGTCGTGGTCTCACAATATCACTGACTACTGACAGCACTGTTTATGAGAGAAGCCAAAGACAACGTGTATGTCCATATGCGGACTTGAGTAAAGGGGTACAGGGGAGTGCACACAGAAGAGCCACTGAACTTTTCGTAGAGGCAGAGCCAAGCTATTTTCATAATGGGAAGAAAAGCGAGGCACAAAACTGGAGAACAGGGTGTGGAGTATGCCTTCCTGTGTAAGACACAAAGGAGCAAAGCAAGGTAAAGGATTGTTTTTGCCTGGTAGGCCCAGTTATTTCCAGTGACCAAAACCCTGTGGCTGACTTGAGAATAAGCAGAGGACGGAGACATTTTTGCATGGCCTGCCTCTTAGCTGTGTGGCTGAGGTGCCTGACAGCTGCTGCTCTTTCACTCTGGCCTGCTGTCCTTGCTTTCCAGGGTGTTCCTTTGTCTTCGGTAAACATTTACTGAATGAACACATCCTGGGTTCCCATGAGCTCCCACCTCTAGTAGCAGCAAATGTTCTTATGAGGTAGTCCAAGCTCTTTTCCTTTCTTCTTGTCAAGTAACCATCTTCTTTACAGTTAGTCTGTTTTTGAGTGTCTTCCCTACAGAAGAGGTGCCCAGGGAAAAGCCAACACTGGGTAAAGCTAGCTAGATCAGAATAGGTCGCCATTACCTGGCCAGGACACAGAGCTGTACAAACAAATGTAGTCGTACCTCCCCCAAACCACTGTGGGCAGAAACAGCACATTGAGAAAAGAAATATACTGTTTATTATTCATTTGAAATATCACATGCACGTTTAAAAATTAAAACTCTTTATTTAAACATTTCAATAGTATCTTATCAATTTGGTGGCAGCAAAAGAAGCTCTACCAAAGACAAATATATTGAAAAGCATTTACAAAAATACATTGCACAAAGTCCTATCTTGCATCTTTAAAAATAAATTAATATTCAAAATATTTCCACCCAACCCCCAAAATTTGGTTATATATAGGAAATTTTGATTTACATATTTATCCTGTAATATATGAAACATCTGTATACATTTTATCCACTTAATGCATAGGCATTAGTTCCGATTCTAAGAGTGAAAAAAATGCTATTTTATGTCATTTTTGTATATTTGAGGACTGTTGTGCAATATACACAAAACTCTCCAGAAAAACCAGTCAGCACCATCATTTTTTTCTTTTTCTGAAAATACATTTACAGTATACCAAAAACTGTCTTAACCCAATAAAACTTAAATAAATTTAAAGGTAAAACATCCGTAACACTTTAAGTGCCTCACAGATATCTCATTATAAAGTCTGCTCAGTAAAACTGTCTAAAATATTAAATATTGTCATCAAAATTAGTCTCATAGGAATTGAGTGAGAATGGCCTACTGTCATAATAAATGGCAAATCCCAACCAGAGTCAAAGAAAGTGCTGCTATAAGAAAAATCAAAATCATAAACAAAATAGCATCATGAATTTGCCACACTGGACAATCTCCTTAGAGCCATGTTAGTGTTCACTTTTTAGCAAAATTCAAAACAAAACCTGAAAAATATTGGATTCCTGGTTCCTATTCATACTGTGAATTGAAAACTGCAGTTACCCCAATGGGGTGTGGCTAGTTGGAACCAGAGAACTCCATTCATGTGTTTGTTTAGGTGCAGACCAGCCCCTTTCAAATCAGACCCATTTCAACAAACAAGGAAATGAGAATTCTCCATTTCCTAAGTGGGTATTCCTGTGCTGGGTCCTGACTGAAAGTTTTTCTCAAAAGTAGGAGCAAACTAAGCAGAAAAACACTTACTAGTTATTTCTCCACATGGTGACCTAAAATAACAAGTGTTGAGTAAAGGAAATACCCCATTCTGTGAAGAAAAGGAGTTTAAAACTCTGAAATTTGGTGACTCTTTTTCCGTGAAAGAAATGTGTTTTGTATTTAATAGATGAAATATATATGTGCCCCAGAAGTCCTTAAGAGGTCCAGTGAAAGCTAAATATCAAAATTTCAAGAACACTTCAAGCCTTCTACCTTCATTTGCTTTGTTCCTGATGTTAGGAAAATACAAATAATACAAAGAGCTTTATGTTCAAAAACAAATCCTCAAAACAAAGTTAAGTGTCTTTGTGAACCATACATTCAAATGAGTTTCCAGAGAATACCTGGCTAACGGGTCCCCGTGAACCAAGCGTTGAGCATGCAGTGTTTCCTATGGACATAACAGCAAGTTGGGCATCAGAATGTTATCACTTCAGTCTCCACACTCTCCTGCTGTCAGTTGGTGACATTTATTTAGGGGTGATGTCATCCTGTTATTCTAAACGCCCTCATTCACAAAAGGTTCCAGTGTTTCAGGCTGTCCCATATATACAAAGTGTACAACAACAGTGAGGAGCGGCTTTACTTGATAGGTTCTCCGTGAACTCGGAATCGATAGAGACATGTATATTCAGGATGACCCCAGTTAGAAGAAATCCGAAGTTCCACTACTTGGAAAGCTCTTTCAGGTCTTTTCTGGAATCAGGAAAAAAAATAACAATTTATATTAATACCCGTAAGCCCAATCACTTCCTCAACTATATTTGGGCAATAGTTAAATTTCTAATATGGACTAAATCAACTATCACAGGACCCAAAGCTTAGGTCAAACTCTAAAAACTCATTATGAGCTATACTTATTTCAATTTCAGTACATGTGACATTTATGGGTCGTACACTGTACACTAAAAAGGCTTACTCAGAAGAAAAACCATGAAGAAACTCAGATTCATTTTTTTTCAGATGTTGACCCTCAGGTACTTCGTTTAAACAGTTTTGTTAATGTTTTGGGTCCTGCTGACACAAAGCAAGGGGTCTCAGCACCCACAGAACGGTATAAACTATGGATATCTTACCAGCACATGGAACATTTGGAGAGATTCTCCTTCTTGATCATACGTAAACTGTCCCAGAAGCTGCCCTTCTTCTTGATACTCATTTTCTAATCCCTAAAACCAAAACCATATAGTCATTAAATAATGGAGAATGACAATGAATTAATTAGGGTACTTTACTTCAACCTGAGTTTGTGAAACTAGTTCACCACTAAAGAAGTGAAGAGACCTTTTCTGGAAGACCTGCTATATGTTGGCATTTTTAATAGGCTTTACACAATACACAACAATCTGGTAAGGTATAGATAAGGAAAGCTGAGGCTTAACACAGACAAATCAAGCCACAGAGAAGTGACTGCCAACTGTAGCCCACCATAGGTCTCAAAACTCCAAATATAAACATCGAAATGCTGATACTCAGTCACCTGAGGAGCCATGTGTAAATGAGAGCTGGCCAGTGGAATGAGGTACCCAGAGGAGGCCCACATACACAGACAGAAAGGAGAAGCACAGGGACTGAGGTTTAACATGACAGCTTCAGTTTGGGAAGATGAAAAGAGTTCTGGAGGTGGGTGATGGTGACTGTTGCACAACAATGTAAATGTACTTAATGTCCCTGAACTCTGCTTTTAGCAGTGGTTAAGACAGTTAAGTTCTATGTGATGTATATCTGCCACAGTAATAAAAGTAAACACCAATTAGAAATACAGGTGACTATTTGAATGTCTACCTCATAACAGTTAAGGACTTTCTGGACATAAAAAGTGCTATGCCATGAAGAAATTATAGCTAATGAGCAAATATAATTAAATACATAATTAAGACTAACTATGGAGGGCTTCCCTGGTGGCAACAAGAGGTTGAGCGCCACTCTGGGGGCTTCCACAGTCACTGCAGAGTAAATTCAATTCCTAGTCAGGTAGGGGGGACCCACATGGTGCAGCAGACCTCTCCCGCCTTGCCCCCTGCTCCCCTCAGCAGTGTATTTCTGCCTGTTCTGCTCCCCACTCTGGTGAATCCTCTCACCCCTGACGCCTCTGGCCTGACCCAAGCTCTTGTATGCATAAATCTTTAAAATAAAGAGACTAACAATGGGAAATATATCTGTATTAGAATGGCAAAATTAACATTTATATATTAAGAAGCTCAACTATTTATAAGGGAACTAAGATCCCAAAAGATAAAAACAAATCCAAAATCTATAAAAAGGAAACACACATGTAAAATACACATAGATTAAAATGTCTTTATTTTTTGCCTATCAAATTAAAGAGAATTAAAAAAAAATTCAATTCTTAGCAAAGAAATGATAAGATCATGAAATAATAATACTTCTCATACAACTGACAGAAATGACAGTAAGATACATGACATGATGAATCACTGGCCTTAAACATGCTTGGGCCCTCTTCATGCTTCCTGAAACAGTAATGCTACCTTTTGAGGATGTACTTTAGGGCATAACTGAAAATGTGACAATGCTGCACTTAAACACTGAAAAATGGGAAACTGGAAGATCTGAGAAGGAAAACAAAGGTTTAGTTATTCAACTGTATTTTATGCTGCTATTTGAAGATGTTAACTACCCTAAAAAAACATCTATGATAAATTAATTTTTTTAAAGAGGTTGCCTCAACAGCTTTTTTGTTTTAATTGAAGTTTTGGTTTTTTTTTTAAATATTTATATTTATTTGTGTGTGCAAGAGCTAGGGTACAGGCCATAGTCACGGGAGTGAGAGGATTCACCAGAGACAGAGCCGGGAACAGAAAAGGCAGATCTACTGAAATACACTGCTGAGGGGAGCAGCGGGCAAGACAGGAGAGGTCTGCTGTGCCACGTGGGTCCCCTCCCTGGTTGGGGATTGAACTCGTGCTGCTGTGCCATGGATGCTTCACAGTGTGGAGCTCAATCCGCTGCACCACCAGGGAGGTCCTCAACATCTATTTTTTTAAAGAGAAAAACTGGACAAAAAAAATGCTAAAATATGAAAGATAATTTTCTATATGCTGGAATTCTGGGTGTCTTTTTTCCAACTTCCTTCTTATTTTCTCAATTTCAGTATCATAGTTTTGAAACTTGCCTTTATAGCCAACAGACAAAAGAAATGAAGAAACCAATTTCTTCACAGGTTTACCTTGATCTGTTAGCACAAGCAAATTTGGACACAGTTAACACAGGCATTATAGGTTACCCACCCTAGGAGAAGTTTCCCTAGACTTTTTGTCTGCTCACTCAGGTTGTTACACAGAGAAGGGGGAAACCCTCCAGTAAATACACTGCAGTCATCAATTTAGCATGGTTCATCTATGGTAGAGTCCCAGAATGGAATGAGGAGGAGAGCTGCTGCCAAGTGTCTCAAGAGAATAAGCACACTCACATAGACTATGAAATCCTTGGGCGCACTGGTGATGTTCCCCGTGGGTGACAATGTCTTTGGGATATGTTCCAAAGTGAAGGTGGTTGGGTAGATGGTCATCGACAGTCTCACCACAAGGTATCCCTGGGAGCCTTTAAATGCCCAGCAATTACCTGGATATATGTCAGGCTATGGGAAGAGGCAAAAAAATGAACAAATGATAACCCCTTTATCACCAAAAAAACAGAAGCAATAAAGGAAAAGACTGATAATATTAACTTTTTTAAGTTTTGCAAGGTAAAAAAAAATCATGATAAATGAAAGACAAACTAGGAAAGGCATTTGCAAGTTAAATCCCAAAGAGTTACTATCTTCAATATATAAGTTTATAAGAATTAAGATAATCAGAACCTAAAGAAAAATGGGCAAGACATACAAACACTAAATGAAAACATGCTCCACCTTACACAGTAACAAAAGAAATACAAATTCAAATGATACAGTGTTAGCATTTCTCTCCTAACAGATTGACAATAATCCAAAAATTAGACAAAATCTGCTGTTGATATTGTTAGGAAAGGCACTCTCATACACTGCTAGTATATGGTGAATATGCAAAATGTACCACCTCAGGAAGCATAATTTGGCAGAACTGCTTATGTACTTACCCTCTGACCCAGTAATCCCACTTCTCTAAGGTATGGTGGGCAAAATTACAAAAGAACATTTATTGCTGAAGTGCTTATGAGAGCAAAAGAAGAACCACATCCCTACTGGCAGGAGCCTGGCTAAGTAAACAGCTAGGCCTCTATGGCAGAGGCTCAGCAGCTGTGCAGCCACACCAGAGTGCCCATAATACCGAGTGAGGCATCACATCACTGTCTCAGCATTCAGCGAGCCACAACTGTGCCCCCTACACACAGGTCAGATATCATTGGCCCGACCTCATTCGTAGGGTAGGAACTGACCCTTTTATTTGCTATTCCTACATCCTTTAAAATTCTCTTCACCCAATCAGCTATCACTCCAATTCCACTACAGTTAATTGTTTGATTGACTTCTCCATTCAAAATTACTGCGTAATTTCTCCTCAAGAGATCTGTATCAGAATGGGCTTCTTGCCCACTTTGTTGTTCACAGATCTAAGACATCTAACATACCTGCTACTTCCTAATTACAGATCCAGTTGGCACCATGGTGACAACATAATGGACTAGTGTGACAGCGTGGGGAATGTCAAGAATATCAGGACTTCGCAACTTATTTCATAGTACAGAGCAGGAGATAAGGCAAAGCTAGAAGAGTACCCTGGACGAGTTCTGCTGGCACCTATAAAAGCAGAGAAAAGGAACCCACAAACTAGAGGTAGTGTGACCTGCAGACAGAATCCACATATGTCTGCAATGACGAGTGATTCCAGAGATACTGCCATCATTCTGCTGGTAGCTTGCACCCTACCATAGACAGCTTGGTAAGTCTGACATGTGCTGATAGTTGAAGGAAAGCCTACCAGACAATTCAGCCAGGCAACAAAAGGACAAGATAATTTTAAGATAGCACAGAGGATCCTAAAGTTTAAGTTTCCTGATATTTCATGCTGAACTTAATTTATGAATTCTTTAAGCCTGGACTTGGTATTTTTTAAATGAAAGAATTATCATGTGAGTATTTCACATAAAAGGAAATTAAGTTTCTTTAAAAAGAAATCAAGCAGCATTTTAGTTCTATGTAAGTAAAATGAATATATCTGACAATTTAAATTCTTCATCCCTTACTCCTTTAAATCTGTGCAACCTATAAAATCATGGATAAGTAGCAATGTATGCTGAGAGCAGTCAACAAAAGGTACCAGAGATAGTCCCTCCAATCCTGCTAATAGGTGCTGTGTGACAAGTATACTTTTTAAATGGGAAGTTGTCCTTATTATGGTGTAACATGTGCTTATCTCCATCTGTTCTACTTCTTTAAAAAACCAAGAAAGCACTACCTACAGTCTACAGTGCAATGTCCTTCACTATTGATAATGAACTCTTGACTGCTCATAACACGCAGTGAGCCTCACAGACCAGGGGGTGAGAACCTAACATCCTGAGGACATTGTATATAATCCCATGGTACCAACCAAGTGCAGCACAGATAGAACTGATGGCGTCAGAAGTCACTCTTTGAGGTAAGAAGTGGCAGTGCTGGGATACTAGTGTGGTACTAGTTCCAGATGCATTCACTTGGTAAAACTTAACTATACCATGTACTTACAACTTGCACACTTTTCTCAATGTATCTTACACCTTATTAAAAAGCTTAAAACCACAAATCACCGAATTTATTACTGGCACATTGATACTGCTGGAGTCCTCAACAATCATGTGACAGCTACAAGGCACACGTGAGGTGCAGCAACTCTTACCTGGATGACGACTCGGGGAGACTGGGAGTAGTACCACAAGGGGATGCCAAACAGGCTGATTAATGCGGTCTTGGTCTCATATGTTTCAGAACATCGAGTACTTAAGATACTACCACCTTAAAGAAGAATTTAAGTTTGTTTCAGCATTTGATCCTATCATTCTAGAGGCAGTATCATTATTATCTTTGGGGTTTATTTAAAGTTCTTAAAAATTCTCAAGTTTTTAAATTTTACAAAGAAACTTCTACTTTAAGATCAGTCCCATTCTTTACTTTTCCCAAATGTACTGTTAATGGTGTAGTATAATAACTGCTTTATATACACAATTTGTGTCTACTAAAACTAGAGATTCTTAAAATATCGCCTTCAGGGCCTCCCTGGTGGCGCAGTGGGTTAAGCAGCGCACTATGAAGCAAACCGCAGCCACTGCAGCACGAGTTCGATCCCTGCTGCTGGCCAGGGAGGGGA
>JAGFMF010011925.1:7120021-7148808 GCA_019455555.1 Galemys pyrenaicus | reverse complement strand
CTCTCTTTGGTGAATCCTCTCACCCCCCACACCTCTGGCCTGTACCCCAGTGCTTGTACGCATAAATAAATAAATCTTTAAAAAAAAATAAAATAAAATTATTAAATAAGACTTCAAATGAGACAATTTCATCACTGATCATTATAAAGGGGCATATGAATTTTTCATGATAATGGAAGGGGTAACTGAACTAAAAATGTATGGTTTCAGTAATTCCATTTTTGTGTAGGTATTGCATTTTATAATAAAATATATTTGTTTACAGGTAAGCACAGTTGTTGAGAACCAACAATTTATATCTCAAAGTATACTCCATGATAAGCATTTTTGGATCTATACTTGTTTAATGAAATAAAGCTCTGAAAGGAAAGCATGAATATCCCTTACAGAAGGAATATAAGATCAAAAATCATGATATGGGGTCCATACAAATACACAGGCGCTAGAGAGAAAGATCTGGAGTTGCAGCATGTCTATCTGCCCCCCACCCCACTTTTCCCCAATCTAGCCAAAGGAAATACTGGAACATGTCACATTTAGACAAAGGTACACAGTGTGAAGGGAGTATATATGGACAGAATTAAAGGTATGAAAAAAAATGTAACTTTGAGAATGTCAAGAAAAGAGAAACTCTACCACTTCAGAGGGATTCATGGAGAACAGGTAAATGTGGAGAAGAAAAGCAACTAGAGTAGTGAGGAAATAAACACTAAACTCCAGAAAGTGCTGAGCAACTGTAATGATAGCAAAGAAATGGCACAGAGGAGGTACAGAACCACTGCTCCCTAGGATGAGAAGGCTGGCAGTAGTGAGGAAGGAGACAGCTCCATTAGTTTTGGTGAACTGCCCAATATGAAATGGCTGCTGATTTCAGAAGGCAGAGGTCCTGCTCACTAGGTAGACTGCTGGGGATGGAAAGAAGCACAGGTCTGAGCATTAACAACCATGGTGCCAGCAGAGATGCAGACATGGACATCCATCTAACACTGTGATATAAGTTCTCATTGGGTCCCTCATCTGTGTCTTGGGGGATTCTCAAGGACACTTAGCTAGTAAGTCTTCTCTGGATCAAAGTACAGGGCATCATTATTTTGGGGCTGGTGACAACACGTTCATACTGCGTGGAGATGGAACAGTATATAATAAGCCCTTCAACTCTCCCCCACCACCTCATCTGGTGACTTCAAGAGTCTTCCAAAAAGATACACAACTATGAATGTTTCTTACTACAAAGCCCAGTTAGGCCAGGTACACACACCAGTGTCTCCTCATTAACAACCACAGCAGCTTCCATATAACAAAAGAAAAACAGAAAATAAAGTATTTATTTGAAATTATCCTACCTAACTGTTCTTAGCTTGATCTCTTCTAATTCCTTCTGGATGACCTAAAAAGTATAAGAAACAGTCTGTTTAAATATACAAGGCTATATACTAACTTTTCATAAAACCATACACTTGATTAAACACACACACATTCTATACCCACCCCACACTTATATGGAAATTGTCTCCCTTTTGAATTGCTTCCCCCTTAGTTACAAGTCCAGACTGGTTTATTGGATGGCAGATGGGGGATGTCTGTTTTATTTTTCAAATTAAACTTTACAAGACACAATATATATTCAGAAAGGTTGACAGGTCACATGAGAATGGCTTGATGGATTTTCAAAACAATCCCTGTAACTAAAACCCAGGTCAAGGAGAAGGTTGCCATAATTTTTGGGAAGTGGGCCTCCCTGGTGGCACAGAGTGTTGAGCACCACTGTGAAGCATCTGTGGCACAGCAGCGCGAGTTCATCCCTGGCCAGGGAGGGGACCCACATGGGCAGCAGACCTCTCCTGCCTCGCCTGCTGCTCCCCTCAGCAGTGTATTTCGGTCAATCTGCCTGTTCTATACCCTGCTCTATCTCTGGTGAATCTTCTCACCTCCCACAACTCTGGCCTGTACCCCAGCTCTTGTGTGTATAAATAAATCTTTAAAAAAAAAATTGGGAAGTATTTTTTAAATGTGGAAGGACAAGGGAAAGAAAATGACAACTTTACACATGAAGGTATCATATACTAGCATGATCTGCTCAAAGATATAGATGGCATCACTGCACTACGTTGAATGAATGCGTCTGTTCAAACAGTAACTTGACAGAAGCCAGAGTCATCACAGCTGAAAGATAGGATAACTAAAGTGCAAAATAAAATGAATGTTAGGCTCCTAGCAGGTGACTACTCTTCCCTCACCCTCCCTTCGGTACCATGGAAACATCTGATGCACTAATGAACTGAACTCGCTGATTGTAACACCATCACAACACAGCAGCCGGTCTGAGAACCCCAAAGAATAGTACCACATCTACCCTAGGTCAATTCAGCTTTTTTGTTTAGTTCAAGAATTACACCGTATCTGATGAATGGCTCTTTGTGAAGCACTCACGAAATGCGGAACTTGAATCCAAGCAGTCCATAAATCCTACGGCTTAGGTCAGTGAAAGCATTCTACCTCCTCCTTCTGCCTTTACCAACATCTTATCATAACATACTTTGCTACCAGAAAATTAATCAAAAGATTCAGGTCCTTCATTATCCCTCTAAAGACTGTCTACAAAATGGTGGTGGGAAATGGGGACCACAACTGATGTCAAATATAAACAAACAAACAAACAAATAAAGACAGTCTACAGCCGTTGGTGTAGGTTACGTGATACTGAGAAGCAAGAACTCTGGAATGGGGCATGGCCAAAGACGGCCTGCAACCTGGAAAGCCAGCCTCTTGCTTTTGCAGTCCCTGGTTGACATCTGGGCTCAGGTTTTCCCCTCAAGAAGTCACCTCAGAACTAAATGAGTCAGAAACATTAAAGCAAGAAAATGGAACTACCAAGGGAAAAAGGCACAGTCAGAAATACGGTTTCAATATTATAAAGGAAAGCAGCCAAAACCCTAAAGGCAGCACTTTAAAGGTTAGTAATGTGAAAACATTAACTACAGTTGACTTTTCTCTTATTAAAGAATTCACTTTGTTAAGGATACAATTAATGGATAAAAAATAATACCTCAGATTTTTCTGTCAGTTTTCCAAGAATATCTTCTAAGTTTGAGATGCGCAGCTCATGTTCCTGCTGGAAAGTCATAAAGTCAGCCTTGAAAAGGATGAAGACATGATAGACAAAGTTAAGCAACAAGTAAACAAAAACCTAGCAAGTTAGACCAATTTATTTCTAGATAGACTATACCAAAATTAGAGATTTGAGCATAACTTGGTATAGCAAACATCCTATAGTGGAAGTAATCCACTAGTGGCTTTATCTTCATCTCTAAAATTTAGAGATCTTAAACCTCTGCTGAAATGTACAAACTGCTTTTCTAATTATATATGGATATGAATACAAAATTGACTATTATCCATACAACAAATATTCACCAGCACCCACTGTGTTTAGCGATTTAAAGTAAAAGAACTATGGATATAAACTCATAACTCACCTATTCCCATCTCAGTCTATTCATATGAAAAAAGTGACAAGCTTTATTAGGAACAAATGATCTAGAACATTTACCCAGAACACTTGATAATACCATTTAGAACAGAGTTTATCATTTATCATGTGGTTTATTATGCAGTTAAATAGGCAAGTTACTTTTCTGCTCGGTGAGAGAAGCACTCGTCAAAAGCATCAATGAGGAAAAAATCAGCTTCTCAAATATAAGCTGACTGTTGGAAAGTAATAGTTTAACAAAATTCTACTGATTACTTCAGTAACTTTTAGAAGACAAAACCATAGTAAGATTAGCTACACTCCCTGGCATGAAAGAGAATATGCTCCCTAAGAAGATCTCAAAAAATTCACTGCCAATTATAATCAAAGGGCAATAATGTAGGTGAGGACAACATGGCCAAGGTACTGTGCGTTCTGAATGACAGAAATCCAGATCAGAGATAGAAACTGAGTAAAATATGTTTACTCAGGGGAATTTCCTTTGTTAATTTATGCCCCATATAATTCCAAAGTATAACCACAATGATTTTTAAAAATTCACATTAAAAATATATTTTAAAAAGGATAAATCAGAGTTATAAAAATAAAGGTCAGTTGGAAAGATGAACCCATGGTGTTGATACATGGGTTTGTTTATAAGAGAGGGCAAATGAACCATAACTAAAGCTGCCAGCTCAACACTATCTTCTAAATTTTTTTTTCTTTATCCATAGCATTCCTGTTGGCGCGAGAATATCTTAGGCTGCCTCGGCTAAGAAATTCTTAACATCAATGTGTCTCCATACTCTCAGCACACTGCTGCCTATTGGTAGAGGACTCAGCTGTCACCTCAAGAATTCCATCGAGGCTCTTTTTTGACCCGGCATCTATTTTTAAGACAGACTAGTTACAATTCTTCCTATTTTGCCATATTTGCAAAGAAACAACAAAGTTCAGATTCACCCTCTCCATCTACAAAGTTGTTAAATGGTCAGTTGCATTAGTTGGATTGTACTGAATCATCTCAATTTTGTGGTTGAAAAACTGAAAAAAATTAAGTATTGAGGAATCGGTGTGGAACACCAAGTGTCTTTTGAGCAGACAGAAAAACTTCAAGTATGCTGATCCAGTCAACTATAAGCTCAGGGTCCCTTCATACTATCAGCATATCACAGCAGGGAAAAAAATAAGCCATGTGCCTCAGGCCACGGCAGAATCATAAGATTAATTTATTCAACAAATAATTCAACAATTAAAAGTACAACCACTCCTCACTACAGTGCCTCTCCTGCTCCTTGTGTCCCAGAGGAAAATGAAACACTCAAGGACCTCTTAGTGTTACCTGAGAGCCCAACAGTCCATCAGCATTAATTCCCTTTAGGTGCTGTCTCACCACATCTTTAACCAAGGACAGTGTGCCGTCACTACCACTGTCCATCTGGTCCACCCGCATTTGTAATTTCTGAAGCAAAACTGTCAATTCTCTAAGTTTCTCCTCATGGTTGTGACACTGCCCATACAAAGACGTCATCTGCCTTTTCACTTCACTCATCTGACGCCTGGTAAAAGTCTCATCATCACCCTAAAATGGAAAGAAATTATGACAGCAATACAAATGAGAAATTAAACTAGGATTCAAGTAACCTTAAGCAGAGAATAAGTAAAAATACAAAACAGAATATTATGGCATAATGTTAACTACAATGTGCACAAATACACTAAAGGAAAATAGTATTTTCATGTACTAGTGATTTTTCTTGCATGACAACAATAAGTGGTTTTATTTTTTCTCTGTATTTTCCAAAGAAATTAATACTCTGTTTTCAACTCAAATTTACTTAATAATGAGATTACTTTAAATATGCATTACTTCAACTACTTTGGAACATTTAAGAAGCTGTTAAGACTTGCTTATTTGACCTTTAAAAATATTTTCTAAAACAGTGTACCCAACTATGTTGTTCACTGGTAGTAAGACAATTTACTCTGAAGAATACATATTTACAATGCCAGGAATGAGAACTTTCTAAATGATTACCTCTGGAGGCTGCTTCAGGTGAGAAGTGTCTGGTGTGAACATGTTCCTTGAGTCATCTATCCTCTGTGTTTTGTACAGGTCTGTCCAGTTTAACACAGGGAGGAATGAAAGGAAACCACTCTGGCCCCACAATGAAAGGCCTGCACCTTAAAGGAAAGAAAAATTGTGTACACATGTACTTACATTGCTTCTCAAAAAATATATAAATGCTTCATTCTTTCACTAATTTACATATATATCCATAAATATTAAAAAGGGTACTAAGACAAATTTTACATACCTAGTAAAAGTAACAGTGGAATGAGCAAGATTAGAAACTTGCAAATATTTCGAAGGCACCTAGGAATAAAAACAAACAGTAACTTGGAAAAAGTAAAAGACAGGTTCTATACTCTATTTTACCCCTCTAGATAATTTTATACAAAATGCCTCTTCCCCCACTTAAAATGTATAAGAAATGAAGTTATTGTTTTATGTACAAGGTACATACCTATAAAAGCTGTCTCTTGAGTCTACCTAGACCCAAATGAATCAAATGTACTCACTTATATATTAGGTGCCATGCTGAGAGATACAGGACGGGCACAAGGAGCCTGGGAAACTAAACCAGAGCAGGAATCCAGGATTGCATGCCAGTCCTGATCATACCCCTTTCTTAGTTAAGTAACTTCAATGCATTATTTCACCTCTGCACACTTCTGCTTTCTTTAAGAATGATACCTGTCTTTCCTATCTCACAGGAGTGACTTGAAATTGAACAAGAATATGAAAGCATTGTGGAAAATATAGGCTAATAAATGCAAGACATTAATATACCAAACTACAAAAACTATTTAAATATAAGCTAAGTCATCATAAAACAAAGAAAATGATATTCTATAATTAGCAAAAAAAAATCAAGTTTTTAAAAAACACAGTTGACATGATATCAGTTTTCTTACCTAGTAAGAAGAAATACATTCAGCCAAGAAATTAAAGTAACAAACTGGTACCATCCAATCCCTAGCCACCAGAATATTCCAGAGGCTGCCTTCCCTAAAAAAGAAAACACCAAATATTCTAAAGAAATGCTTTTAAGAAACAAAACTCCTAAATGCACTGTTTTTGTGAAGGCCAAGTTAGAAGCACAAGGAAATTTACTAACAGATATTTTGAAAGTATATTATGATGAAGTTAGGGATGAACTATGTTAACATAATCTAGTTATCATAGCAGGAATACCCATATGCTCAAACACAGAACCGTAACACAAACCACAGCACACATGATGCTGGTAGATGCACAGGACAAGAGGAAATACCAAATCCATGCATTTTCAATTACATTAAAATCCAGCAGCTAGCCTTACACAAACTTAATGCCAGAGAAACATGAATGTTCATGCAACGGAAAGTATGTTAGTATTGTAAGGAATAAAGAATAAAGCATGTTACATCAAGGTAAATTAAAGTATACAACCCTAAAACGAAGATTTTACTGGGTTAGGTAAGTTATTTATGCAGGAGCTAGTGAAGCCCAAAGCCTTGGAGCGAATGTTAACACAGAAATCCAGATAACCACCTGGAGCCACCATGGCCAACCAGAGAACCGACAGCATTGTCTTCAACACAGACCATCCCGCAGCTCCAATCCTTTGCAGCGTTTGCAGCAAGAAGTAACCTGTGACAGATTAGATGTGCAGGAGAGGCATACTCAGACACACACACCAGAATGCCAACTCTCCATTTACAGCAGGAACTCCCGTTAGTACACACTACCAAAAATCCTCTCATATTACTGAGTCTCTTCTCAAACAAAAATATTCAACAAACTGTTTTAAGTCCAAGCAAGATAGTGAAATAAACTTATGAAAATCCTGTTGCATGTGTGAATATTTTCAGTCACCTCTCTCTGCATGATACTTAAAACATAAAAAGTAAATCATCGGTCTTACAAAATCCAAAGGCTGGTTACTGGCAACGACCCTACACATCTTTCTAGAGCACATTAGCACAATGTATATTGGAAAGAAATGCAATATTTTAAAATAAATAAATTCTATAGAAACAAGCAATTAACGATCTAAGTGAGACAAAGATTACACAAAGACAAAAATGAAAGTCATTCTATAGCTAATATTTTCTAGGGATGAGGTATTTTGGAATGTTTAATGATAGAACCACTGGATGACAGAATTTGACAACAAACTTTATATTAAATATCACACATTATATAAAGCAAGAAACTGCTTATGAAATCAATTTTGTTTCTTTAAGAGTAATTGTTGAAAGTTGTATTAGCACTTGCCTATTGACTACTGAGACTATTAAGAAACACCAATATGACTGATATGCAAAGAAATATATAGTTGGAGTTTTTTTAAAAGCTATTTTTTTAAAAAAGCTACTGCTTTATGTTTAATAATAGTTGAGACAACTATCTTTGAAACTCAACTTTTTTTTTCAAATTCACCTTCCTTACCAAGAAGCTTACAAGTATAAATTGGAACACATCTAATGTTTTATGTAAGTGTCCTTGTTGCACAGGTTTAGGGCACAGATAACATCTTCAGAGCAATGAGCAGCAGTACACTTCCCAGCAACAGGGCACAGGGTCAAGCGGCTTCATGTTGAGACAACATGCCACAGGAGGGTGGACCAGCCTTTTTCTAAACCTTTAATTTCATATCAAATAAGCTATTTTTCATACATTTAATTTGTACTAAATATATTTACAAAGAAGTTTTTCAAGAGAAATACTGTCCAAAAATTCAAGTTAGTATCATTCCTCTGTTTTTAAGGAGCACTCGAATTCCAAACACAAACTAAGCAAGAAGCAACAAGCATATGTGAAGAATGTGATAAAACAATATAGTATAACGGTGCAAGAGACAACCTGCATAAGAAAAGATGTGCCAAGTGGCCCCTGCTCCCAGTTTTGGCCGTGAAGACTGCAGGTAGATGGCCGTGTGTGTTTCAAGATGCTTCTGCCCCTTACAGTCATCGCCTGCGGGTGGTGGTGACAAGCAGTTAATTTGACAGATTAATAAGCAAATCTTGTCAATCTCAACTGTGCACAGCAACAGTAGTTTGAAAAAATTAGGGGACTCAGTTAAACAAAAAAAGAAAAGCAAACACAATCCGGTGGTTATTAGCTTCTAATATGGAGGGTTTAAAAACAGCTCTTCCAGCCTGTCTTAATTGGTACAGGACCTTGTGTCCATGTGAGTCATTCATTCTCTATTATTAATAGCCTAGTATCACAACCTGTGGGGAATATTTCAAGACCCAGAGTTTCACATGTGTAATGAAGCCATACTTACACAACGACTCCCCATTCACACTGAGGTGGCCTTGCTCTCCGACAAACTCTTTTACATTCATTCTCCCACAGTAATTGGAATGAGCTGCAATACACGCAAAAGAGGCTTAGAAAAACTCAACAATGCTAAGTTCAAATGCTTCTCAGATTCCAATGAAGCCAGCTTGGTCAAAGAGCATGTGAGCACCTCCGCTTTCAGGATACTTGATGGCACAGACAATGCAGGTGACTATAGGTGACAGAGGTCTGCTTAATATAATTTGACCCACCTGGCTAAATACACCCAGTTAATAAAATACAAAGATGGGCCTGCTTAAAATTTTTATGAAATATCATCAAATGCCATTCAAATAAACTGATTTTTTGCTTTAAAAAGATAGTAAGAATCAAAATTTGAGTACGTTAACTTTATTTCAAAAGTGTCAGAAAACTGAATTATCACAGAACATATTAAAACTTTCACAAGTTCTCTTGTAGAAAAGTCCAAAGAAAGCAGCCACAGAGAGTCCACATGGAGACCAAAAGAGAAGAAACATAAATGAAGCGCCACATTGGAAAAGTAGTATTTTCTCCACCTTGAAAGCATTATTTGGTGGAAAAAGGAGGAAAAAATTATTTAAATACCTTTTGATTCATGGCTTTCTGACTTATAGCTTTTTGAGTCACGATCTTTTGATTCATAACTTTTCAATTTGTAATTTTCTGATTCACAATTGAGCTTCATTAAAACCACTTGAAAAAGTTGAACTAAGAATGATGAGAAAGATGACGAAGTGTACTTGGCCAGCCACAAAATCCTATCCATGTAGAAAGATGCACCGCCTATCAAAAAACCGTGAATACAGTTACTTCTTCCCACAAAGCCAACATTTACTCCCCTGGTAAGTCAGACAGCCAAATAATTCATTTTAGGCAAAGTAGAATCAACTTTTAAGATGGTCACCAGCAACGATTTGGAAGAGTCATAATGACAACAGATGGCACTCTGCACACATTCCACACTGACAGGCAGAGCTGCAAAAACCCCTACTACAGGACAGCTACCGACACCACTAAGTCTTCCAACAGCAATCTATGAACTATCCAATTTGAGATCATTTCACCCCAATACTGTTTTCATATACACTACAACATTTTGACATTGCCAAAAAGTCACTGTCTTACCTGATTCTCCAGCCCTCCTACTGTCCCCTCACCCCTTTATGGCCTTGCCTGGAGAATTCAGGACATTTGCTGCAGCATTTAAAACTGGGACAATAGAAACCGAAGTGATCATTTGGAGAGACAGTTAAGTTCAGCTGGAAACACAGGACTTACTGCTAAGATTTGGGCCCTTCTACTTACTCTCCCAGCTCAGCAAAACTTCACAGTGATTTTGGAATACATGGCACAGGCTAGCTTGAACTAGTACAGTCTGAGCTGGAGTGTCTTCAAAGAAATTGGAAATTTTTTCTCCCCAAATAACCTTATAAAGTAGTAGGTTATTTGCAAACTGGAACCTTGTATCAAAAACATAAACCTGGGGCTATTAACCCAAACATTAGTCCAAATTTATTCCAAACTCTACACACATTCTTTTTTGTTTTCATTATATTAATTCATTATATTAATCATTATATAGATTAATAAAAATGAAAAAATCTTTTAAGAGATAATGTGTGGTCAAGCTTCACTGATAATCAAAAACAGCAAAGTTCCATTTCCATCCATCAGAGTAGCAAAAATGTTCAAAGAACTAAAATATAAAGAACAGTAAAGAGTACACAGGATGGGGACCCTCATTTTGGGTCTGTGTTTGGAAGTCAATTGGAAGAATTTATTTAAATTGAAATTGCATGTAACCTTTGTGCTTTTTTAGCAGTGACAATTATGTAGAAGTTGGTGGTTGGAAGAGCTTTAAAAATAAACTGTTAATGGTTTCTTCAGGAGAGCAGCCTCAGTCAGAGCTGCTCATCCTCAATGGTGATCATTATTAGTATCTTAGCTGCTCAAGCTGCTGACCCACTCAGTTGCTTCTGCAGTCAAACGAACCTTCCGCAGCTCTTCTGTAACATTTTACTACATTGGTTGGTTTACCACACTAGTTCCAAAGTTAGTTCATTTGCCATAGACAGCAGATACTTATGCCTTTAATTCTCTACAACTTTAGGCAGGTTCAGTAAGAAAAATTTTGCTCTACAGCCAGCAAAACAACTGACAATTTTTCACAGAAATGACCTATCTTTTCTAAGTTAACTTATACTTTCCTTGGGGTAAGTGTTGCCTTTGGCAGGAAAGAGAATACAGAGAAGTCTGTTTTGCTGTGGGCAATTCTGTGAACTGAGCAAACCAGGCCAGTCTCTGAGCCCAGTGAGATCCTTAAAGGAAAGGGAATGTACCTGGCATAGCCAAGTCTTCTATGTTTTCAACTTTCATGCTTCTTCTAGAAAGTCTAATCCTCAAAGGAGAATTTAGTTTGTTCCACCTGCACACATCTCATCAGCACCCTGCTTTGCTAAGGACTATTTAATGTCCCAAGGAAAAAACTTAAGGTATTTTAAAGCCTTGTTGATACAAACCAGAAAATCACATTTTGTCGAGTGCACTCAGCTTGAACGTCAGGAAGTTCAGGATTTGAAAACCACAGGGTTCAAGTGGGACACAACCTTTAACACATCTATTCTAACCTTGACTGTAGGGAAGATCTGCATATGTACATAAATAGATATATACATGGAAACATACCTACAGAAACACTGTCTTTAATAATGTACAAACAGAAAACACTTTAAAGTCCATCTAGATGCTGATTTAACCTTAGACAGGTATCAAAAAATTAATCTTAATATAATAAAATGGAAGAAGTTGCAAAATCATATATATACTATGATGGCACTTAAGATAAAAACAAACTACTTATTGCCATAGAGACACAAAAGCAAAATTCAGGTAATAGTTCACCACCCTGAATTATATAGTTTAAAATGGTTAATTGGGGCCTCCCTGGTGGCGCAGTGGATTAAGCAAGGCACTATGAAGCAAACCACAGTCACTACACATGAGTTCGATCCCTGCCCCCAGCCAGGGGGGTAACCCACATGGCGCAACAGACCTCTCCTGCCACACCCACTGCTCCCCTCGGCAGTGTGCTTCAGTGGATCTGCCTGTTCTGTTCCCCACTCTGTCTCTGGTGACTCCTCTCACCCCTCCCATACCTCTGGCCTGTACCCCAGTTCTTGTATGCATAAATAAATAAATCTTTTAAAAAAATAAATAAAATGGCTAACTGGTTAATTTTATATTATATGAATTTTATACCTCATTTAAAAAAGCAGGATTTACATGAAACTATTCCCATTAGCAGTAGTTACCTCTGAGAGGGAAACTAAGTAAGGATGGGGAAGGGACTTATTTTATCTGTACTATTTAAAGATTTTGCCAAGAGAATGTAAACAAACACAAAAATAAAGAAAATGTGTGAGTGAGAAAGTTAATTTATGCTTGAGAAAAGCTGTGCATATTTTAAGTAAATATGGTTTATATAACAATCCATGCAATATGACAACCGTGCAATGGAAAAGCCTGAAGGCAAGACCCAATGTGTGCATGTGGTTAGGGTTATCTGGTTACCTGAGTGGTAGGCTATGAGTGATTTTAATTTCCTTCCTTGAGTATCTCTCTGATTTTCAAATGTTCTCTCATAAACATTTTGCTCAACTAATTAGAAATAGATTATTTTTAAAGAGTAATATATTAGTGCTCGCTCTACACTGTTCAAATGTGAAGTGCCAGGGCAGAAGAAGCCCAAAGCAAGTAAAAATTTGAATTGTTTTCACCTCAAAAACATTCAGATCAGTTTAGACAGGGACCACCAATGAATTTTCAGATGCCACTAACAAAATTACAGCCAGAACTTACTATGTGAGACTTACTCACATGAGCTGAGCTCAGGCATATGACACCATCCATACTGGGTGGTTTTAAGCAGAAGTAATGTTTACAAGTTAGGAAGCTCCAAGAAAGCAATAAATATTTCTACAGATATTCGAGGATCTGTGAGCATCAGTATTCCACCAAGTAACAGTTTACGCAAAGTGCTTCACTCTAAGAATGTGATGTTCAATTTAACAATGGTAGACCTCAAAGAGAAGTCTCATAAACCTTACACTGGGAATCTTTGTGTGGTTATGTTGACTTCAGTCAGACGCTGAACCCCGGGCTCCTCCTGGTCAGAGAGCATGCACTGGGCAGGGAGTATCTTCAGCAATAAACACCCTGAAGATAAGACACCTGGATACAGGCTGAGCTCCATCGCTTCCAGCAAGTCCGTAAGCTGGTTAAAGCCTATAAGCTAGTTAAGACCTGGAATGTCAATCTGGAAGCTAGCAAAAGCTCAGAGTGCCAGTCTGGAAGCAAGCTGAAGCTTAGGTGCCAGTGTGTAAATGGGACAAGGCTGCTGTGAGGGTTAGTGAGACAATCATGCAGAACACCAGAAGTGGATGAGTGTCAGCGGTGCTGGTTTCCCCTTAAGGAGAGCTCAAGCAGGATGCAATCCAGAAAGTGCTATGAAGGAAATGTCACCTCCTCTCCCACCTTTCTACACTCCAGTTTTGTTATAGTAATGGTTATACTAATGCTAACAGCGTCAGCACTATAGGAGACAACGCCGGAAGTTCTAGTCACAAGGACATGATGTTAAAATGAAAATAAACTTTAGCACTGGTATCATCCTTCATTATAGCAAAACAGTCATTGAAAAATATTAACCAAATGCTCCATGTGCAAGGTACAGCCAGGAACACAGTAGGTAGAATGACATAACCCTGCCATCCTTGTATCTTCTATTCCCCACCTAGTCCACCAGACCAAGCAGATACAATGGTCCAGCCAAGAAAACTAGAGCTAGGATTAAAAAGACAAGGTGTGAAGAACTCAGAAACACATTTCAAAACAAGGGTGAAGCACATTTCAAATCAAGGGCTCCACCTACCTTCTCTGTGTCATAGTGGGCAATGATTGGGCCAGGAAGTCATGGAAGGAAACCTTGGTCATACAATGGGACCCGGAAGGGGATCTGTAGCTAGGCTTTTCCTGGAGGCTCAGTAATAAGGCCAACTCAGTACCAACAGAACGAAGATCACGCCCCTACAGACCTACCTAGAAGGGCTTGGACAGGCTCCACTCACCCACCTCCAGAGCCCCCTCTAAGGACCTCCATGTTTAAGCACGCAGAGTCAGGACTCTGAAGTCCACCTCTGCCAGTTAATGGGCACCGTGGCTACACCCTTGAGGACTCTGCAATGAGTCGCCATCCCAAACAAAACTAGTGCTCCACATTCCTCCACCTAGCCCTGCACATTCCTGCATCACTATCCCCAAATTTGAAGTCCCCACAGCCACTAATTCTTACAGCAACAAACAGAACCCATGTTTTCATTGTCATAAAAACCTTTGGTGACAAAGTCATAGTTACTCCTTAAGTACACGTGAATGTTGACACTTCGTAAAAAGAGGGAGCATCTGAAAGGACTGCACATTCACATTTCATTCAACTTACCCCTACCCAAAGTTCAGATTTATAGATTCTTAGACACCTCTAGGTATAAAAATATTAACCACATAATATGTAAGTTGAAAGGAAATGTGGAGGAACAGAGTTAATTTTTAGTGAATTTCTTCAACTTTTAGGGATAATTTTAAGTTCAAGTCTATGACAGAAATGGTGCCGATGCTAAGGCTTGTAAAACAAGGTATATCGAAGGGAAATATTTAGACATGAAATCTCCTGACTTAAAAAACTGAGACTTACGTTTTTGAGTTCTATCTCTGGAGTAAATTCTGGAGGCCAGTGGGGCGTGGGGTGTGGAGTGCACGGTGAGTGTGTCTCTGCGCTCAGACAGCATACTGCAGTCACTGCAGGTGTAGCCGTTGCTCTTTGTGGCTGCTGCCCCTGTGGCCAGATCACCATTTTCCTGACTGACAGCTTTATTTACACCTAAAGTTTTCGAAAAGTAGATGGAACTTGTTAATCACAATCTGTAGATACCTGACTAAAATTTCTAAATTGAAAGTTAGAAGTCAGAAAGTTAGAAAGAGAAATGACTAAATAATTACCTTTAAGATCTCCATCATCATCAAGACCTGAAAAACACACACATTTTGGCTGTTGAGCTCAAATTATCAAGCCAGAACAAAACCCACACACAATATTAAAGGTTACAGCATTTAGTCAACCAGCATTATGGCACTGGTCAACATTTATTTTATAAAATGCCTAGAATTTAATGAAAATTTCTCCAGATTATTCAGACACTATCTTGTGACTCGAGGTGAAAATATGTCTTCACAAATACTTATATGCATGCACATGTGCACACACTGAACAAAGAAGGCAGGTAGAGGATAAGACTGAAGAGGAAAAGCAGCAACAGTGCCCACTTCCTCTGTTGCCTGGTGACTACTCCTGCTATCTGAGGAAAACAGAACAAACGTGAATTCCAATGCTTCCCAAATTAAGCACATATAGTTCTGTATCTGCTAATTCCTTCAAAGGGGCCAATCAGAACATGAAGTTTATATAAGTAAACAGGTCTGTCCAAACAGTCACTCCCCTTGAGATGTTTTCAGCAGCAACAATAGGGGATCAATGTTTTTTCTTTAAGTAGAGTCAGCTTACAAGCCACATCATTTCCTAGCCTCAATCTGGGTGCTTCCTAATAACTCAAAAAACTGTCTTGTTGCTTAGAGCTTTCTGAAACTTGAAATCACACTGGTCAAATTTTTATGAGTTTGCTTAAACATTATACAAAAGAAATATATTTAGAAAAAGTTATCAGATTATTCTCTGACCTTTAATCCTTCACCTCACAATACACAACTATGCATTAGCATAGCCAAACATGGCAGCAGTCAGGATCAGCCTCCTTGCACTTTCTGTTTGAGTCTGAAGGAAAGCCTGGACCTTCCTGGGCTCCTCCCAACCAGTAATGGGCAAAGGGACAACAACCATTATCTCCCTTTTCCAGAACTATCTGAGAAACAACCAAACCATGAATACAGGTTCTGAATCTCCCGTAACTCACCCCAGAAGTGGGCCACTTTGGTCTGCTCACGGATGAGAGACTCATCCAACACAGGAGGCCGTAGACATGCCTCAGCCTGCAGCCCGCCAGAGCTGCTCTGGCTGACAGCCGAGGACACTGCCCTCCTTGAAGTATGGTTTATGCTCAAAGCCGGTCTGCCGGCACCTCTGCGCTGTTTTGCTGTTCTAAAATGAAAGGAATGAGAAACAACTTTATAAACTTTTTCTAGTAAATACAAAACGATTCCATTTTATCAACACAAGATCTTCCAGGAGAAACAGTAAGTACCTTTAAGGTCATCTTTTCTGCTATAATTAAACATCGATTTATTTAAAAAATAAATTCCTTGGCTCTGGGTCCGAGAATTGCTTCTAAAATTGCATATACAAAATAGTCTCAGGTTTTTGGGCCCCATGACATGAAAGTGGTTAAGGCCTAAAATAATCTGAGAATAAAAAATGATCTAAAAATGAAAACATTTTTATAATTTTAACTGACACCCCTTTTAAAAACAAAAAATAGCTTATATACACATATCCAGTACTATATTTCTCAATCTCTAGTAAAATGGAATTGCATTCAGTGTAGGAAGGAAAGGGCATAATCTGAAATCATTTCTGCATCTATAAGCACTACAAGTAACAAAGAGAAAGCCCTCAAAAACAAATACTTTATAAAAAATTCAGTATCAAGTTAGGTCATGGGGACACACAGGCAGGTAGATGAGCCTCCCTCTTCAAGAACCTCATTGCCCATCACCAAAGGATAAAAACCAGAATTTCTATCCTATCTCACCATAGGCAGGGATCACACACCAAGCTATACCTTGGACTTCAACTGGAGTCTAAAAGGAACTCCTTTATGAACCTACTCCAGAGAAACTCCACGCTGAGGTCCAGGGGTGTAGTGGTGTAAACAAACCCTGCAGTAGTCTGTCATTCACAGATACTATGGTAGGGGCACAGCTACTGACACCTGCCTGGTATTTTCTAAGTGTCAGCATCCCTCTTATCCCCACGCCCCACAACCCCATCTCAATAGCTTCCACCCCATTCCTGAAAGACAACAGTTCAAGATTGAAAATAGATCATTTCTATGTGAGCAACAGAAAGTTGCTAATTATTTTTAAATGGCACAAAATTTCAGAAACTTTTGCTCCTTGAGCACAAAAAGGGTGATGAGCATATGGGGAATTCAGAAACCCTACGAACATAACAGACACAAATATTTCACATATGTATGACAGTTCACAAGGATTTTAATCACACACTTAAATCATTAACAATACAGAGATCCTCTACAATGACATGGATTATTTGGTGAGACTCCTTCCCTCCCACAACATTGGGTAGGAGAGCTGAAGTTTAATCCCTGCTACAAAGATGAATAAAGCAGTCTATACTGTGAATCTTGGCACTAGTTTGCTCCTGAACAGAGCACTAAAAAACCTTAACCGCAGAACATCAACACCAAATAATCCAAGAAATAGTTTGCCCTTATTTATTGCAACATTATGATTTTATGTGCATCTGTGTTCGAGATAGTGTGGTTTTACAAAAGAGCTCCTGTGTTAGGTTTTAACTGGCACCAGAATCAGTATAACAAAAAGTAAGCAATGCTCACCTAGTCACTTTGTCCTTGAGGGAGGTGGAGCTGCTGGCATGGGTGTGAGCATCCCTAGCCTGGCCATCTTCAGTGGAATATGCTGTGGTGACCAGGCGCAGACTACGGCGAGACATTCTTGGAGAATCAAATACGGGATCCAATTTATGCTCAATCTCAAAGTCCAGAGCATCAGAAGAATAACTAGAACTAGAAGGGAAAAATATTCTTGTCAGAGAAATAATGCTTATAGCAGCACTTCTAAAACAAATAGAATAATGAACAGAATCACTGAATCTATCATGAATTTTAAAAAAACAACCATTACTGTGTGAGGAAGCAGAGCAGAAGCAGGTTGGTACCCAAATCCATGCAGGACTGGAACTCACAATATATGTTCTACATATTATGACAAACGCAGACATGAAGGCAGGTATTAAAGTCCAGAGTTTACCCTAAAAAAGTGCTTTAGGACATGCCAAATTATTGACAGTGCTCACACTATGCCAACATTATAAAGAAACCAGAATACATTTATTAAGTTCCTGCCATTTATTAAGTGGCTGATAAGTCAGCCAATGAGATATGAATGTATATATTTACCCTGACCAGAAGCATGGTGTTAAATGAATCTACGCAAAAAGAAAAAAATAGTATTATTTTGCGTCTAACTTACCATAAAGTAAGACAAACTTGGGACAATGCCTTCCTATAATGATCTTAAACTGAAAGATGAATCCTTTTGTGCTCTTAGCAAGTTTTTCCAAATCAAGAAACATGAATTGAGCACCTATTTTGTATCTCTGCTGGTGTGGGAGTCATACCCTTGACCTGACCAGATAGTCTGGGTTGGAACTAACTGCAACCCCTTTCACTCAAGACACAAATGACTGGATACCTAGTGAGGTAACCATATCCATGGTGGAGAAGCACTCACAGTCCAACAGGAAGAGAATGGTGAGTACAAAGCACCAGGAGAGAGGAATTACTCTTTTTTCTACACAGGATAGGCATGTTTCCAGGGTGCTAACAGCTGAGGGTTTTCCTGAGACAGTGAGGTGAAACAAACAGGCAAGAAGACAATATTGCAAATCCAAGGTATAGAGGAGTGACACATGAAATGGGGGCCTGGATGCAGAGGACTTTCATGTGTATTCTGAAGGCCCAGGGAACACTGTGGTAAAGGGAAAAGGGGAATTTCAAAGATCATCTATAGTTTATCTAGGGAAGGGAGGTGCTACAAGACCTAGGAGGTAAGTCCAAAGACAGTGGGGAATGAGCCTGGGCTAATGATGTAGAAACCAACAGAAGCCAAGAATATCAGAGTAAATGGGCTTTTCCGTATTTCAGTTTACATTGTAAAAATCCTTTCAGAATCAAATTCATCATAAACTAATTAATCTGACACAAAAAATATTCACACATGAAAATGGCCCATCTCAAAAAGACCATAAACAACTAGTACTGTCAAGAGTGTAGAAAAAAAGGAACCCTCTTACACTGGTGGTAGGAATAAATAATGGTCCAGCTGCTATAGAAAGCAGCATGGAAATGTAGCTGCCATACTGCCCAGCAATTCTGCTTTAGGTATCTATCTAAAAAATACAGAAACACTAATTTGAAAGGAAACTTACACTTATGTTTACTGCAGCACTATTTACAATGGTCAAGATATGGAACAACCGAAGTACCCAAAATTAAGTAGGTCAAGATGTGGTATAGATAAACAATTGCTAATACTCAATGATCAAAAAAGATATGCTGCTGCCATTTGCAGCAACATGAATGAAGCTGGAAGGGATAGTGCTAAGTAAAATAAATTAGGTGAAAGATGTATACTGGATGGATTCACCTAATATGTGGTATATAAAGAACCAAACAAAGGGTCAGGCAAAGACAAACTTTAAAACCAACCATTGAAAGCTGACCATAGAAATGAAACATCCAGAGGGGGATAGTTGGGAAGGATGAGAACAGGATTGGGGAAAGAGCACAATAGACTATGGTGGAGGACAATAGGAGCTTGGGTAGTGAGTACACTATAGTGACTATGCCTAAGGTGTGAAATCCTACAGTCCCAAAATACTAACAAAGAATGCAAACCCATGGTACTTCATTTTTAAAAATTTTGGTAAGAGCAATAGCAAGCTAATACAAATTAATACAAAATTCAAGGTGTGTGAATCTGCATGTCACATATAACTTAAGAGGTTCTAAACTTTAACTTAGAGGAGGGGGTGAGAGGTGGGGGAAGGAGCAAAAGAAATAATGTGCAAACCTGTGCTGAATACATGTAAGGACAGAAAGCTAAATATAATTTTAGTATAATCTAGAATATAGTTAGTTTTCTTAACAATTTGTGTAATTATAATAAAATTACTATTTCAAATCAGAACTAGTCATGCAAGTGGATCAATACCTCTCCATCTCATTATTCCTCTTAATCTGAGTACTGAGATTAAAGGACAGCCCTATGTGAACAGTCTGAGCATAGAGAGAGAACAGTAAAGAGAGAAAGTCTATCCACCTTTGTTCAAGTCCCAAGGCACATGCAACTCTTGAGCAGCTGATCTAGACATAATGCACAAATGTAGAAAGTGGCCAACTGACAGTGTATCGGAACCAACTCTCTCCCCCTTCCTTCAACATGCCCTGGAGGCTACAACCCAGGGGACACCACAGTATCACCACACTCCTGACAGGGTCCAAGGAACCTGAAATGCCTTCTCCATCACAGGAGTGTTCAAAATGCCTTTAGTTTGGTTAGAAAGAGCACTAGGAAGAGTGCCAATATAAGAATATTTGCTATAACACTTTATAACAAAAATAAACGGGACATGTCCATCAACAGAAGAATGGTTAAAGAAACTAGGATATATCCAGAGTCTATCATGCTTAAGTTAAGCCTGCTAAAAACATGGATCTAGGACACGGTTACAAAAAGCCCTGAGACATATAGTTACATGAGAAAAGAAAATATTCTACTATCACACGATGCTAAAACAAACTATACAATAAAACCACATATTCTTATAATATATAGTCATGTGACGAACTATAGAAATGATCCCTGAAAGTATAGTCTTAATATATAGTCATGTGAAAGCATAAAAATCTGGAGTAACAAGTGTTACCTCTGGAACTGAAAGAAGGTGGGGTCAGTGGTGAACTTTAAATTATAGAATGCAGTTACACTGAGAGCAGGAAAGGATGAGAGGAAAGAGAGAAGGTCCAGTATTTCCAGGTTCTGACTTTAACAACCCAAAATATTAGGGTTCTACTTCCACCACCATGGGCTGACTTGGACAAATCAGCAGTTCCTCTGATGCATCAGATGACCTCGGAGGTCTCATCAACCCTCACCCCATGACTGCATCAGGGCTGAGATCCATCTATGTTCTCAGCTGCTAGACTGGAGTCACCGACAACATTACTGAGAAAAAGAGTTAAATGTCCTCAGGCAAAGAGAGATGCCAAGCACCTACCCCAGGCTGCATGACCTCATCAGGTATGGGGTATTAAAGAACTTTAGTTTTTCTACAAAGCTGGAGGGTGGATAGAAAATTTGAAACTGAAGTGATCAATCTAGGATTAGAAAGACTGAAATGACATACCCAGGCTATAAAAAAAGATGATAAAGACCCAAAAAATAAGTTACAGATCTGATACTAAAGAGGATGAGATTTTAGTCTAGTTCTCACAGCAATTATGTAGTGTTATTGTTATGAATTTCTCTTTTTAAAACTTCTATTATTTAAAGGTACTTTTTATTAAAAAATTGAAGTCTACCACAACTGAAAACTGGAATTAAACATGACTACTGGAAAGCAATAAGCTTCAGGGAGCTACGCACACACGAACTCCTACCAACGTCTAACTCTACTGTGTCATCCCAAAGAACAGCTCCATCAGTGGGAGGGGTCTATAAAAGAGCCAGTCACACTGATGCGATTGAGAATATGGCTCATCTGCACACAAATGCCCAAGAGCTGCAGCACTGGAACCCTGAACTCAAACCTTGACACCCACCATTTCAGATTTTTCACCATATGCTTCTCTGACCTCACAGGGAGTCCAGTCCTGATGACTGGCAACACCTCTCCCAGCTACAATCTCTCTGTTCTACTGGGCTTTTGTCCCAACGGCCAGTGCCTTCACATCTAGAATGTGCCAGCTCCTGGAGTTCATACCAGTAAAGTCCATGCATTCTCCAGGCCCAATCCCAAAGGCCCACTCTACATCTATTGTCTGTATTCTGTGGGGTGATCATCTGCCCTCCTCCCAACAGTCCTTCATGCTGTCTCTTTTCCTCACTTCCTCTTCACTACTCCCTCCACCTCAGGCCCTCTAGTCTAGAAAGTACTACTGGTTTCTTCCAATAAAATAGACAGAGAACTACCTAGACTTCTCATACAGAATCCACAAATGGCCTGTTCCCTCTTCCATCCCCCTCCTGCCATGGTGGGGAGCATCCTACCTGTGTGCTCAAGTCCCCCCAATTTTTAGACTATCTTACTCTGTCAGCTAGCTCTTCTCTCTCTTGCTAGTACCCTACCTGACAGAACACACATATTCTTGTCTTGCCCCATGATTAAAAGAAATAAAGAAACCTTTATTTCTTTTATTTTTATTTCTTTATTTCTCCTTCCTTATCAACCAAACTTGTTGAAAAAGTTGTCTATACTCACTCTGCAACCCACTTCATTCTGACTTTTTACCCAATTACTGTATTTGGCTGCTTTAGTCAAGGGTGAAGACTTTTTTGGCTCTGTGGAGTTAAAATCTCTGGTGATATCTGATCCTAATCTTGCTTAGTCTTCCAGTAGCATTTGACTGTTTATTCCCTCCTTGAAACACTCTCCTCTTGGCTTCTATTTCAGATTCAAATGTGTATTTATCCACAGGCAAGTTGCCGAGCCTTTCTGTCCTATCGGCAAAAGCAACTTTCACAAGAAGCTGAAAAGGTTTGAAACCTATTTCCAGTCTCCCTTCCAACTAGAACACAAATGTACAAACATGACCTACAGTCTAATGGGTCTATTAGAAGTCTCTGAAAGTCTGGGGAAAACTCCTACATAGTCAAACCATATTCATTAGGCTGTCGTATCATATGTGAGAAGCGCATGGGACTTTATTATGAGTAGACTGAGCCAACCACACAGATCACCCACAACAGGCAGATATAGTGAGCCCAAGAGATTATAATAGGAAGTACCATCTATTGTGTAGTCATGCCAATAAATATAAAACCTGTAACTGATCAAACCTCTACATTTAACTACCCATCATTTCAGTTTACAGGAACTACAAGTTAAAATCTAAGAGACAAATCACCCAAATAGAATGCAAGAATCTTGTTTAAATTTTTTTTTAATGGTTAAAAACAAATGAGAATCTGGGAAACTGGAGCACTGACTAAATACTTGACATATTAAGGAGTTTAGATTGAGAGCCTTTGGTGTGACACTGGTATTTTGGCTAGGCATTTTACACTTGATCTTAGCCAAAAGGCCGAGAAGCGATGGCTAGGCATTTTAAAGCTATCACTGTGTTTTCAAGATTTGCTTCAAAGGAAAGCAATGAGGAGAAAGGAAAAGAAAATCAAGAGCTAATAACTTTTGAAACTGGGTGCTATGCAGAAGGGGCTTATTATTATATTTCTCCCAACTTTCCCACTGCTTGACATTTTCCATAGTAGAAAAACATTTTAATTAAAAAAATTGGAATAATGATTTAGATGATCCTTAATGTGTTTACTGAAAAATTGCTAAGCACAAAGGCAACAAAGAGACTGAGCAGTGGGCCAGGAGCATATCATCAGAAATTAGAAATTACCCAGGTAATCAGATGAATGAGAGCAAATGGAGGTTTTACAGAAAGAGGGTAAGTCTGGAATGACAATGAAACAAAGAAGGCCACTTCTCCACCCAAGGCAGGGGCCTGGAGTGTGGGGGGGAGCCAGAACTCCCCAGAGACCAGTGCCATTAGCAGAGCAGTTTCAGATAGGCAGGATATCGACATATGAATAAGGCATGGAGGCTGGTCCACAGCCAAGGACACCTGCTTCGAGACTCTGTGTGGTGCACTCCTCAGTGACAGGCTGGCACCCTGCACATGATGCTCTCTTCCCTATTAGCATCCAGTCTCAGGTCTTGGCTCCTCTGTTCCCATGGTACTCTCCAGGTTTCCATCATGCCATGCTAGGTCTCTCTCCTAAAACATGAAGTCTCACATATGCTCTCAACTCTTGCCTTTTGTGCTCCTATCCCAGCTGTCCAAACCCGAATGTCTCTTCCATTCTGCCTGCAATCCGTTGGGCAAGGCTATGCAATTTTCCCTGCTAAGTCCCTCCCCAGCCCTGCCCAGTTCTGCCTTGGTCCAGTTCAGATCCTGGAGTCTCACTTCCTCTTTCTCTATCCCACAGCATCCTCTAAGCACAAACCGAGTTATGCACAAACCGTTATACCCAAACCATTCTCTTACCCTGCACCCTTTCTGCTTAATTCTTGCTCTACCACCAGGTTTCTACTTCCAGATCTAACTGAAGGGAGGTTGGGATTTCATGACATTAACAAGGTAGAAGGCAAATATGCACATCCTTTTAAAAATAAAAAGATTTATTTTTTATGCACAACAAGAGCTGTGGTACAGGCCAGAGTCGTGGGAGGTGAGAGGACTCACCAGAGACAGAGTGGGGAGCAGAACAGGCAGATCGACAGAAATATACTGCTGAGGGGAGCAGCGGGCACAGCAGGAGAGGTCTGCCGTGCCATGTGGGTGCCCTCTCTGGCTGGGATCGAACTCTCGCTGCTATGCCCGGCGCTCAACCTGTTGCACCACCAGAGAGGCCCAAGTAATAGTTTTTAAAGAATATGCACGTTTGGGGCTTCCCTGGTGCATCCACGGCATAGCGTGAGTTTGATCCCTGCCAGGGAGGGCACCCAAATGATGCAGCAGACCTCTCCTGCCTCGCCCCCTGTTTCGCTCAGCAGTGTATTTCTCTCGATCTGCCTGTTCTGTTCCCCACTCTTTCTCTGGTGAGTCCTCTCACCTCCCATGACTTTGGCCTGTACCCCAGCTCTTGTTATACATACATACATACCTACATAAATAAATACTATTACTTAAAATAGATTATAAAAGCTAAAAGTAGCAATAATAATTATTTGCATGCTTGACAATAGAGAATATGGAATAGTTTTATTTGAATTGGCTCACTTTCTTCTAAAACACTATATAGGACTTTAACAGAAACTGTTAATAGAAATGTATGTCCTGATCTGGAACTGTAAAAAACCTCATTAAATGTGCGATATGGCTTATACACTTTCTAACCCAATTTTATAACACTAAGTTTCATCTCAATCATTCTATTTGATAAAATGGAAATATAAAGGGCAAGCCAGCAACTTTTAAGGCTCAAAAATCAAACTTATCAAAATATGAATTAAAAAAAGAAAACTCAGCATCTGACAAAAGTTATACTCTTGCAATCTTGGGCTTCATCAAAATTCTGTATAAAGGCAATCATTTTCCAGGCTGTGTCTGTGAACTTTAAAATACTCAATCTTTAATACAAATCACAAAACCCTGATGTAACCACAAAGATTTAGTGTCAAGACCACAGCTGTTTGAGTGGAGTCTAATTCATGTGAAATGGTTAACTACTGAGTCATCAGAAAAGTAGTGTTCAAAACAATCGCACTGGAAATGCATTTCAGTTTAGTACTTCATAAAGCCATAGTATAATATAAACTTTACATATTTTCACTTTGAAAACACAACATTTAGTCGCAAGAACCAGAAGCTCCCATTAATTCAATGACATTCAAGAAGTGAAAGGGCACCACAAGCACAGCACATGCACACATGCTCACCTGAGTGCATATGTGTAGCCAGTATTCTCAGGCACACACTGAGGAGGAGTATACATATGGAGCCGAGAAAAGTCCATGTTCGTGATCTCAAATCATACTGCAGAAAGTGGGGAGAAAGCAATGTAGGTCGTTAAAGGGTTGGAAACACAGAGAAGTACTATCTGTTGTGGTCAACCTAAGTTGCACACACAACCTGAAGAAATCACTACTTTAATAAAACAAAACTAGTAGAAGTCGTTTGTTTTTATTTTTTTTAAAGGGAGACAAGTTTTCTTACAGTTGTAAATCAAAGAACACTTCTGCTATATTTAATTCCTTAAAATAATATGCCCATGAAAGTAACAAGAAGAAATCCTGGCTCAATGAACTTATAATTATGAAAATTGGGGCACTTTCAAGAGAAAGTCACCAAGAACCCTTCCTTCCTAAGTGTATTTTTAAATTCCTGAAGGTGTTAAATTGTTCTCATTCTTCTGAAATAAGTTTTCACTGCTATTAACTAAACAAATTTCTATTCCACAGTCAAGAACACTCAGACTCTCTGCAAAGTGCACATTTTCACAAGTATCTCAGAATCAGAACGCTTCAGTGTGAACAGTAAGTAAGCCTAAGCATTGTTTATACTTTTGTTTTTCCCCAAAAAAAAACACAGGTTACTTTTAAATAAAAAAGTATAAGCACATTGTTTTTCAGACTGTCGTCTAGATTTATTTGGAATGACTCAGTCTTTCCTCGGCGAAAAACACACACACTCACACTCCAAAAAAACTACCAAAAAAAACCTAACCAAACAAACAAAAAACCAAGCAACAAACCAATACACAGTAGTAAAGTAAAACATAATGTGTTGTTTAAAAATACTCAAGGAAGATAAAAATAGTCATCGTGGGCAAAACATGTTTATATATAAGTGACTGATTTCTATAAACTAAGCCAAAGGTACCTCAATTCAAATCATCTCTTTGAAATGGTCTAAAATACTCTTTAAAATATTAAAGGGTTACTTTCTATAAAAATGTTTTTGTGCCTACTAATTTCAACAAACATCACAAAACTCCTGGACTTTAAAAAAACATTTTAATATTTTTCAGTTCTTCTCAAGGACGTAGACCACTGACACAAGAACATATTCAACAAGCACAATTCTTTTCTATTTGACATCCAATTAATATACACTTAAGCTTCTTTTCTCAAAGTTAACTTTGACTAATTTAATCCATGTATTTGTCTAAAATACCTTTTTAAATTGCCTCAATCTCCCTTTTGTCTACTCTAACCAACACTTTAGGTTCAGCCACACGGGGTGGAGGGCAGAAAATCAAAGGCAGGAGTGTCAGCAGCTCAAGCTGGCACTGCACAGTCCCATTTTCTGACCACACAGTTCTCTGTCAGAGCTCTTCCACCCCATCCGAAGTACAGCCTCCCTCACACCAGAACTGCGGAACTAGAGCCACACCCAGCAGCAGTGTAATAATGGTTCTGACCACAGAGTGGTTTTGTAATAACTTACTAGGCAACCATAAATACTGGGCTGAGTAACAATATTAATATTCCATCACTGTTCTCATTCTTTAGGGTGGGTAACTAAAGCTTTTTATTCCCTATTAGATAATGACTAACTGACAAAACCCAAACTTCCTGCCCTTGTTCCAAAAGGGATCTTCCATGTTAATATTTTGCTATTCAGTAACTGCATTACTGACCATGCTTAAACCCCGTTAAAACTGTTATAATTACTTCTAACTTAAGTTCTCTCCATTTATTCACTACTGTATGCTTCTTTCATTAGTTTACTCATCTTTGAGGTTTGTAGAAATAACAGAAATAAAAATTTGTGTTATGAGCGGTAGATGCCCTAAGGCCAAACACTTTAGCACTTAATTTAAAAACTGTGACCATGACACAGGAACTCTAGAGCATCCTGAGAGAAACACAGGCCTACAAGTTTGGGCTCAAATCCCAGTTGGACCCCACCAGCTCACTGCCCCGAGGCCAAAGCCTAATGCACGAGGGAGCTCTGTCTGTGAAGCACATACAGTGAAGGCTATGATGGCACTACCCAGCAGGCTGATGGCAGGATTAGGCACGTGGCCCATGACTCAGCACACAACAGCAATTCCAGATTCCAGAGGACTTATGCAAGAACACACACTTATAGCCTTTTATTTTAAGAAGTCACATTAATATGGTCTCAAATTTTTATCCACCTAGAAGATAGTGGTTCATTTCCACTGCATAACAGTGTTTTTAATAGTTATCAGAAATGCAGGCCATGTTTTAAGCACACCAACTGGTTCTTCCAATCAATGAGACAAGCCACCCCTCACAAGGTTTAAGGCAGGCATTATGACAATTTAAGAATATACTTAACTTCTTTCTAAATTAAAATTCTATTAAAGAACCAGGTGCAGACATTGGCCACTAGTGCACTTTCCTATAACCGGCATGACTGAACTACCAATGATTGGGTAAAAAACCTAAAGGTTAACAACACAGAGAGATACAAGATGACACAGTGGTAGCTTTTTGGTAAAATGCTTAATAAGAGGCACTACAACTATAATAAAATGCCCCAAAACAACATCAAGAGAACATCAAGAGTTGATGTGCACTAGACTAGGAAGCAGGCAGTAAGGTCAGGAGTAGAGGAAAGAGTTTACAGTGGAGATGGAAGACTGAGTGCCAGGGCTACAGCTCTACAAGCGGAAGGGTGTGCCACTGCACATTCAGATTCATGCCTATAGTGGTTTCGCGCCTATAATCACATGACTTCTAGGCTTATGTTCTCCAGGGGAATGTATTTAAGTATAAAACTATATGCAGTGTCCGGTCCCAACTTCATCAGAACCCTGGCCTACAGAAATATTCTAACCATCACTCCACAGCCCCCAAAGAGGCATCTTCCCCAGAGAAGGGGAGAAGGACCAAACGCGTGCTAAACAGCACTTCCGAAGGAAAGAGAATCAGAGGCTGTGACAAGCTCCACTCACAATGTCAAAAGGAGAAGAGGTGATCAGTGTGCTTCCAGGTTTAATGCAGCATGGATACAGGAGGTGGCTGTGGATGTTACTGGAATTTATTTTACTTCTCTCTGCAACTGGGTCTTTCTCTCCTTGGACCTATGTCATTTTTTTTTTCCTCTCCCTTGTTCTCCCTTAACAGAGCATGATATGGGTTCAGAACACTTTTAAGCTTTAGTTCCTTCTATGAAATATAAGCATTAATTTACAGGATAAAATATCTTTTTAAAAAGGATTAAATGAAATAATGCATGAAAAGACAGTGCCTGATGCATAATAAACACTCAAATGTTACTTTGTAGAATAAAGTTACATAACATGTTTTTTTTTTTAAGATTTATTTATTTATGCATACAAGCACTGGGGTACAGGCCAGAGGTGTGGGGGGGGTGAGAGGGTTCACCACAGAGAGCGGGGAGC
>JAGFMF010011925.1:7101640-7119971 GCA_019455555.1 Galemys pyrenaicus | reverse complement strand
GGCACAGCAGGAGAGGTCTGCTGCGCCATGTGGGTCCCCTCCCTGGCCGGCAGCAGGGATCGAACTCTTGCTGCAGTGGCTGAGGTTTGCTTCACAGTGTGTTGCTTAACCCACTGCACCACCAGGGAGGCCCCATAACATGTTTTAAATTGTAAGAAAAGATCTTTTTCTTCCGACTTAACATAACAATCCCTGAAACTGAAGACTCACTGGCCACTGGCTTATAAATAAAATCCATGTGGGGCTGTTCTGAACACACAGTCCCCAGGTTACAGCACAGTGCCCAGGCCCTCAGTGGCCCATCAGCAAAAAATACAAGAGCCATACTCTACTACTGATAACTAAGCATACTGCTCAGCATTTTCAAAATGCTACTCCTACACTCCCTTTTCATGACTGCTATTTGAGACCCACCCATGAGATTTGAACCTTGCAACTGATGTCCTGCCCTGAAGGTGGCCCTGCCTCCACTGGTCTCAAGTTGAAGCTCAAGGGAGATCTGATTTGTATTCACAGTTTATCAAGTTCTGAAGTGAAGTGAAAAAATGGAATGCAAATGTTTTGCACTGGCATCAGAAAAGTAAACATCTTGCAGACATATGTGTTACAAAGGGGGAGCCTGTCCACATTTCACTGTCCTCATCTTTCTTAAATACCCTGGTTTTATGACTAGTCTGGTAAAATACAGCCATGGGCCAATTCCTGGGGAGTGCCCTGGACTGTAGGAGGAAGAGTCTGACTGTACCAAACTCCATACCAGATGCTAAATAAGGAGCTGAGCTCCCATCAGGCCCATGTTGCAGACCAACATCCCATGGATGGACAACCCAGCAGATCAGAGGACAGGGGAGGAGAACTCCACAGCATGGGAAAACCTCCTGTGTTCCACATAAAAGAATTACTCCTAAAATTAAAATTCTGAGGTGCTACATTAAAAGTTAATACTAAATCTTAACATGACTATTTTGCTCATATCTTAAATTTGTTAGAACTAAATATAGAAACTAATAAAAACCTCAGCTGTTTTTGCCTATAGATTAAAAAAGTATAAACTGGTGGCCTCCCTGGGGGCACAGTGGGTTGAGCGCTGCACTGTGGAGCATCCCCGCACAGCAGCAGAGTTCGATCCCTGGCCAGGAAGGGAGCCACATGGCACAGCAGACCTTTCCTGCCTCGTCCGCTGCTCCCCTCAGCAGTGTATTTCAGTCCATCTGCCTATTCTGCTCCCCACTCTGTCTCTGGTGACTCCTCACCTTCTGTGACTCTGGCCTGTACCCAAGCTCTTATATGCATAAATAAATCTTTTTTAAAAAAAGTATAAATTGGGTTAGAAATTAATGTTTTCCAAAGATTGTGTTCAATGTAATTACTTCTATAACATAATACATAGGAATAGTACAGGATCGCTATTTTCATTTTAAGGAAGCAAAACAGTTTATGAAAAACTATGGTTTATACTAAATGGCTCAGAATTCTTATAAAAACAACTTATTTAAAACAGCAAATCAGAAACAAATGACTGTCACCCAAAAATAACTAAGACTTTAAAGAATGCTACATGTTATATATATACCTGCATGTTTCCAAAACTTCTAGAAAAATACTACATTACTAAATGTAATGGTAACTTCTAGAGAATAGAACTTTTACTTTTCACTTACTCCCTTGTGTACCATTTTAACTTTTTTTTAGGGGTAGATACTTGTTTTGTAATTGAAATAATCCAATAAATATTATTTTCAAAAAACAAAACAAAAAAAAGAGCAGGGAAGCACCATAGCCCTGTGGTACTTACTAATCCTCGGAATATAAATAATACTCGAAGTTTAGAGTGTTGCCAGAGGATTCGATTAGTTGATACACCTCACCTTCCCAGTGCTGCCTGACACAGGATGAAAACACTCAATAAAAGTAATTATCAGCAGTAGCAACTCAGTACTGAAAAATTTTCTAGCCAAGATGTGATGTTCCTTTACCTTTTTTTAGAAATGAAGAAACAGAAGGAGGTATAGACTAATGAATTTTTTTACATGAGAAAAGAGCTCTGAGTGTTAGAAAAAGTCTATGTGAAGATAGATATCAGATGATTACTTCTGCCAATATAAGAGGTGTAGATCTTTTTAAAATAAACCCTATTTTCTTTCACAGTGGTATTTATCATGGTGTTTCAGCAAAAGCCTAAAGTCATTTATTTTGCACATTATTGTAAAGGGTCTTTCTTCTTAGACTACAGAAAACAACAATTACATTGTTCATGGTATTTCCTTCAAACCCAGAGTATGCTGAATTTCCTTACAAACAGTGCAATTAAGACTGCCCTCCATCATACAGGTGGCTCCCCAATATCCAAAAGTAGACTATTCCTATGAAACTTTCGACTTGAGATGGCATAAAGTAAAGAAGCAATTATTATTTACTTATATAGAAGTTGGGCTACACTGTCAGTCTCTTTCTGACTCCCATGTCCTGCCTTCCTAATCCACAAACACATGAACAGCTGTTACAGATTCTACTACATTTACTGATTTGACTTTTAAATTTCTGTCTCATTTAGCTTATCTAATCATCTGTAATTCCTCTGTATATAATGAAGTAAGCCTCTGATTTGAATTCCTGACCATTTCCACTTGGATCATCCACAATAACTGAACTGAACATGCCCAAATCACCCTTCCAAGAGCTCCACCCCTGCAATGAGCAGCACCTTCCTTCCAGTGGGTCACACATCTTCATTCCTGCTCCCCTGCAGTACCATCTCTTGCAGGATTCCTGCAAGTGTCCTTAACCAGTTTCCCTCTCTCTAGTTTTGCCCCTTCAAGACAAGAAACTGCCAGAATGGTCAATCCACAAAAAAATATGATCATCTCCATTTCCTTCAGCTCCACACCTAAGTTTCACTGGGAATGTGGGGCAGGTAACCCTTTCCACTCACCCATTACATGTCATTTCTGCTCTCTTTCCTGTCTGAGATGTCCTCTTGATGTTCCTTCCTTTGGTCTCAATCCCTCCCAAAGGTCCTAGTTAACTTTTTCTCAACCTTAATATTTAGCTGAGACACCACCCTGAGTTCTCCTGAATCACCCCCCCCCACCCCAAACTGTCTCCAAGTTCAGTGCCAATTTTAGTGCATTCATCACTTGACAAGAATAGCAACAAGGTTCTTGGTCTCCAACTAGACCCTGAACTCTAAGAGCAGGAACTAAACCTCACTTACAGAACAAGTGAACACTTTGTAGGTACCTACAAAAGCAGGTAAAACTCGCTGCTATGTATGTTGCTTGCTTTGATTTAGTAAAAATACTCTTAAGTTTCTCTCATCGCTCTCTGCACCTAGTGTAACTGCCCTGGAGAAATAACATCCCAAGTGCTATACAAACACATTGAGAGCAGTACGGACCATGCATATTGGGCCCCTCATTCTTTCTCCTAAATTCTTTCTCCTAATGGATTCAAAGTGCCCATCATAGTACAGTATATCAGTTCTGTTTCATGTCCAGCATTAACTGAGAATGATAATTAGGAACAGCAATTACAGGATTTTAGTTTTGCACTATCAACAGTTACTCCACACCATTTCTCAATCACCCTTTTAATGTTCTGTTTTCCCAAGTGTGAAGAGCCTGACTAAAGTGAGTACTTTCCAATACTGAAATTTGTTACATAAACAGCAAGAAGTCATTAAATTGATCTGTTTTACACATTCTAGATAAAGCTCACATCTTCGAACAATATTAAATAAAGATCAAATAAAGTAAATAGAATGACTAAGAACAAAGCAGCCAGGCAAAGTGCTGCTTTGTTTTCAAGCTGCATGTGCCCCAGGGAGCACCCTCTCACTCCCCACAGAGCTCTCAGATCTAGACTGGATTCCCCACTGGGCTCTCTGATGTACACTGGATCACTCTCACCAGCACTCAAGTCTGGGATCTGCAGTTTTATTCTACACAAATGTCAAAAGGCATCCATCACACAAATCATATCTCTTAAACTAAAAATCACAATAACCATAACAAATACCACTCACTGTGTGGCTCTATGTGACTTAAATGAAAAATAAAACACCCAACTAACAAGGCATGCTTAATTACAGACATAATTCCAACAGCAAAATCAAATAATAAAATACACAAGTTACTTAATGAGGTAGCCAATTATAGTGTAGTTATAATAAATAGTGAATTAAAAACAGTATCATGTTCTAGGCTTTCCATCTGTCGATCCTAGTTTACTCTGGTCCAGTAGAGGTAGTTTCCCCTCTCTGAAAATCAAGCAGGGTAAGCAGTCCAAAAACAGCAATGAGTTCCAAGTTTAGGAATCAAGGGAAAGAAGAAAATTAGTGTTCTCAATCAACTAAATAATACTGCAACTCTCCTGTAGACGGCAATGAGCATGGCCATCCCTGAACAATCCACAGCAGCAAGTTCAATCTGGTAACACTGGTGTTTGGCCAACATCAATGTATTATTCCCATCTGCCTAGTGAACCTAGACAGGGCACTCCCTTTTGCGATGTGCACAGAACTCCTTATCCTGAATCAGCAGAGGATCTACAAATGTATCTCAATTCCATAGAAATATGTAGGAAAGGGCAAGAAGAGCTGCAATATTGAAGGGTGGATGCATCCAACTAGGTCCTATGTCACCTCCTCCCCTAACAAAAAGGTTGCTTGGTAACATTTATTTGTTGCAAGCAAATTCAAACTGGTTTTAAGAACCCAGAAATCATTTAATCATCTTAAATTCAGGAAAAAGAAACAATGATTTTGAGTTGATACTCCATCAACTACCAGTGTTCTCTGAAAATAGGTCACCCAGGAATTTCCAGTTAAAAATGGTACACTGAGCACAGATGTTAACAGCCACTCTCTTCCAGAAACCCCTCTTTAAAAAAGCTTTCCCCCCAAGGCATCTATCCATAAGAACAAAAAGAAAGGGAGAAAAGACAATGGCAAAAAACTTGGAATTTAGAAAACAAACAGGTGAGTGAAAACTGACTTAGGTCAGAAAAAGCTGAATTATACGCTTACCATGGGGAACACTGAGAAATAATCCCATTTTCATCATGGAACCCCCAAATGATGGTCTCACTACTGCTACTTAAGATTGTACTGAAAGTTCTAGTGGGGCATCCAGGTAGGATAGAATGTAAACTACCTCTTTTCAAAGAAACACGATCTCATATATAGAAGATCCTAAAGATTTCACCAAAAAAGAGATTTAGAGTTAACAAACAAGTTAAGCAAAGTTGCAGAATATAAGATCAACATACAAAAATCAATATTTTTATACACTAATAATAAACAATCTGAAAATAAAATTTAAAAAGTAACTCTTCGTACAAAAGCATAAAAAAATAACATATTTAGGGTAATTTTAATCGTTAAAGTACGAAATTGGTATGCTGAAAACTACAAAGCATTGCTGAGATTGAAAATGACATAAATAAATAGAAAGACATTCTCTATTCGTAGGCTACTTAATACTGTTAACATTGCACTACTCCCCTAAATTATCTACCGATCACTGCAATTTCTATCAAAAGCCCAATGTCATTTTTTCCCCCTGCACATGTATTAAAGCTAATCCTTAAATTTATGTGGATGCAGTGGATTCCAAATAGCCAATTTCAACTCACTACCAGCTAAACAGTGCACTATGGGAATAAAGACAGACACAAAGACTAACAGAACTGATAATCCAGAAATAAACCCAAATATTTAAGGTCAATTTATTTTCCACAAAGGTGCCAAGACCATTCAGTAGGGAAAAACAAGTCCCTTCAACAGTGATGCTGGGAAAACTGGATGCTCACATGCTAGAGAAGGAAACTGGACCTTTACCTCACAAATAAGCAAGAATTAAGTCAAAATGGACCAAAGACCTAAAGGCAAAAGCTAAAAACTATTCTTACATAAAAATAATCTACATGACTTTGGATTTGGCGATGAGTCCTTAAATATGACACTAAACACATGAAAAAATAAAGTGGACTTCATCAAAATTAAAACTTTTGTTCAAAGGATACTAGCAACACAGTAGAAAGAATTCAACATAAAGAATGGAAAAAAGTACATACACCTTCACAAAAAAGACAACCCAATTTTAAAATGGGTAATGGACCTGAATGGGTATTTCTCCACAGGAGATAAACACATGAGGCACAGAAAAGATGCTAAACACCATTAGTCATTAGGGAAATGCATAACAAGATGAGATTACTACTTCAGCACACTAGAATAGCCATTGAGGGGGGGAAAACAGAAAATTACAAGTGTTGGAGAGGATGTAGAGAAACTGGAAGCCTCATGCAGTGCTGCTAGGAATGTAAAGTGGTACAGTCACTGTGAAAAAGTTTGGTGGTTCTGCTGTAAGAATATAACTAAACAACATATGACCCAGCAATTCCAGTCCTAGGTATCCACCACACTGAAAACAGGGGCTCACACAAAAATTTGTATAGAAATGTTCACAGAAGCATTATTCTTTTGCCATAAAAGGCAAAAAAGGAAATAACTCAAATAAATCTACTAATAGATGAATGGGTAAAGCAACTGTGATGTAGTCATACAATGAATATTATTCAGTCACAAAACGGAATTAAGTACTGATAGATGCTACAGGAATGAACCTGGAAATCACAATGCAAGTGTAAAAAGCCAGACACAAAAGGACACATATTGCATGAATCCAAACATATGAAAAAATCTAAAACGGAGAAATTCATAGACAGAAAACAGATTATTGGTAGCCAGAGGCTGGGGGGTAGTAGATAATAAGGAATGGCTGCTAATAGTGAGACAAATGCAGGTGCGCAGAACTCACAAGAATTTGCAGCGTCCCATTAGGTGGATGTAGTCAAGCACAGATCATCCCACATTACAAGAAAACCTGACTAAAGCAAGCAAAACAGGAGGGCACTGAAGGAGAGACTCTACTACACTTATGAAATAAGATGGTGCTGCTAAATTTTAAAGAAAGAAGACCAAAAAAAAATTTTGGAAATTTTAAACTGTGATGGCCAAAATAAAATGCTAAATAGTTGGGGGAGGTTGAGGATATCTTACTTTGTTACTTACTACAAAGTAAGAAAATAGGAGAAAGATTTTTAAAAAGCAGAAAGCCAGTCCAAGAAGTCCAACGCCTAAATAATACTATTTCCAAAACACAAAGGAGAAAAACTAAGAAAAAGTTAAAAGGAGGAAACTGTCTAAGAAAATAATTTGACAAAATTCTCCAGAACTAACAATCCTGAGTTTGCAGTCTTCGAGGAACTCTTAAGTATCCGATGAAATGGATGAAAACAGCCTCAAACACATGCTATTTCTCAACACTGACGAGTCAAATGTAAAGAGACTGTACACAAAGGAGTCCCTAAAAGGATTCGAAATTTCAGCAGCAACCCAAGAAGCCCAGACTACCAGAGCAATGCCTGCAAAGCTGGAACTAGTTTCACCCTGGAGATACATAAATAACGAATCGGTAGGGAGGGCGAAGGGCCTGGGTCTTCCCCTGAAAGTGCTCAAGGAACGGCGGTGGCACCAAGAGGCCACACCTGCTGTGTCGTGCAGATGCTGTACAGGTGTGACAGCCCGGATACACCTGTGGGGGGGAGGGGGCGAGGTCGAGCTCCGCCTCATCCCACCTGCAGGAACCTTGCTGGGGCCTCTGAGCCCCAAGCTGGGAAGTCCTGGGGAGAGCACAGCGCCCCTACCGCCCGCCCGGCACCTTAATGCTGAGGAAACGGGGCTGGGGGCCCCCAGTGGTGAGGTGGTGGGGCGCGGGTCCCGGTGTGTGCAGGGGGTTCAAGCTGGTGTTAAGAGTCCCGATGCTGAGAAGACGCGGGGCCAGGGTTTCCGGCCCTAGTGAGGAGGAGGCGCACGGGGGCCGGAGTGGAGGGTCCAGGGGTTGTGGAGGGGTGAGGGTGGGGTTGGAGATTCCGGTGCTGAAGAGAGGGCGCGAGTCGGGGTCGGGGACCTGGCGTGGAGAGGAAACCCGTCGGGTTCATCAGTCCCGGTGCTTTGGAGGGCGCAAAGGTCGAGGCTGAGGGTCCCAGTGCTGGGGGAGGTGCGGGGGCGCAGGTCGGGGATGGGGCTCCTGCTGCTAACGAGGGAACGCGGACCGGGTTGGAAGACCCCGAGCTGAGGAGGGGGCGCGGGCCGGGGGCAGCGACCGTTGGCGGCCCAGGCGGGGCCTGCGGTTGGGCTCGACCTCGCCACCCCCGGTCCGCGCTCCCAGCCTCCGTGAGGCCACCAGACCCAGACCACACCCTCTGGACCCATCCCTGGCCCCCCAGAAGCCCGACCGCAGCCCCCAGCCCCGCCCGGAGCTCACCTGCCGCGCGCCACCGCCGCCTGAGGCCTCGTCCGCACCGCCCTGGCCCACCCCAATACCGTGCCAACGCCAGCCAATCGCGTGCCGTGCCTGGAGTAGGGGTCCGGAGCAACGCGGACGTCCACCAATCCGGAGAGCACCGCCTGAAGCTACTCGACCAATGAGGAAGAGGCTTGCCTGGGATGCAGACCAATCGCAAGCCGAGGCCGAGACCCCCCCCCCTCCAGGACGGGGAGGGGGGGAATGGGTGGGGCTCCGAAAGGGCGCGCGCGCGTCCAGATTGGGGAGGAGCGGGAGGGGCGGGAGCGGCTAGGTGGAGGCGGGGACCTCCGCGAGGAGGCTGAAGACCCGAGTCTCTAGGAGGACCCCAGTTTACAGGGGGTCTTCCATCTCTTTTTTGGGGGGATGGCAGCTCTTAGGGAGGGCTCCCTACTTGGGGAGGCCTCCTGCTCCCGAAGATCTCCTATCACCCAGAGGGCCCTGGTGTCAAGTTGGCTCCCGCTGGTGCAGGTCACCCCACTCCCCTCAGCGCGTGTCATTCCCTGCCCTGCGTGCCTTTCCGATCTGTGTCGCTTCTCCGTGGTGCCCCCATCCCTCGGGCCCCTGCCAGCCAGGCGACCTCTCACGTGCAGTCGGTTGTTTATTGCCTCGTGGCTCTCAAGAGTCCCCACTCAGGCCAGACTCTCCCTTGCACAAGCCCCCGTCCCCCCATACGTATCTCTGCGAATTAGTAAGCTGTGAGACCCTGCCCAGGGCTGCCGGTGGCATTTCTCCCATAGTGAGGCCAGGACAGGGTCCAACCAGGCTGCACCCAGGAAGTCAGGTGCTTGCAGAACCCGGCTGCAGGATCTGTCTGCGGGCAGTTTCCCAGTCTTTGCTCCATGGCCCCATAACCCAGCAGCCATGGATGTGCCTTCTATTGCTCCAGTTCCGGGGTGATTTAGACCCACACCCCCCAGATTGTCCCAGAGAAACAGCAGGCCACCTTGTGTGGGTTTTGCATTTAGGGCCCCGCCCTTTGCTGTCTCTCTAGAACGTGGAAACTATCCTGTGAGATAGATAAGGAAGCTATTATCTTCTCTTAAGGAAGAAGAGGCAAAGCTCGAAAGGGTGAGAAGGGCTAATGAGATCACAGAAGAGTCCAAAGTTTCCCCATGCAGACATTTTTGACAACCGAATCCAGGGTTCTTCCAGCTTGCGGAACTTCCTCCTGAAGGAAAGTACTTCACCAGGACAAAGAAAAAAAATCCGGTGCACCGGTCTTTTTAATGAGAATATTAATAGAAATGGCAATGTGTACTCTCAGTTTTAGCCTAGTCTCTATGGAGTTCATAGCTACTCTGTTTGCTTCTCAAACATAAGGGCTGTAGGATTTTTTTAAAATTAACATATAGAAAGTGTCATCTTCGATGTACATTTTATTATTTTTTTTTTCCTAAGAGGGATAGATGTTCTACAGAAAAAGTGACAGAGAGGGGCTCCCTGGTGGTGCAGTGGGTTAAGCAATGCGCATGAGTTCGAGACCTGCCACCGGCCAGGGAGGGGACACACATGGCACAGCAGACCTCTCCTGCCTCGCCTGCTGCTCCCCTCAGCAGTGTGTTTCAGTCAGTCTGCCTGTTCTGCTCCCTACTCTGTCTGGTGAATCCTTTCACCTCCCATGACTCTGGCCTGTACCCCAGCTCTTGTATGCATAAATAAATAAACCTTTAAAAAAAAAAGTGACAGAGAGGGTTGTCATCTTTCTCAGTGGGGAAGGAGGAGGGAGGAGGATAAAGGCCCCATTGACCCAAAAGTACCTTCCGTAAGGTAACTGCTACCTCCTACCACAATTAGCCGTGTCTAACTATTGAGTGCTAGAAATACTAAGTAAGAAATAAAATGTAAAATATCTCACTAATAGTCTTAAACGTTGTGTGTTAAATGTTTTTGCTATATTGTTTAAATAAAATATCAAATTAATTCCATCTGTTTCTTTATGCCTTATTAATGTGGACATCAGATAATTTACAATTTCATAGGTGGCTAGCATATTTCTAACACACAGAGGTGTAGATGTTACTGGATACTTCTGAGTAAGGATTCCACACTGAAGACAGATCACAGAACTCATTTTCTCCCTCCCAATAATTACTAAATGACTAAGAACCATTTTTTAAAAGTTTACCAACAACACCAAAGAACAAGGGAACAAACACATGGCATAAGATCAAGGGAGATCAGACCCTACTGGGACTTAGTAGGACCCCCAGCAGGTACTAGACAACAAAAGGGAGTCCGCAGAATACTGATGAAGACCCTTATGAACAAAGTGCACCCACCAGTTTTCAGAGGAACAACTGAGTCGAGTAGGCATTGGGGAAGGCATTGAAGAGCCTTTGAGAGTAGAAGCCCCAACTTTGCGTCTTGGGACTGTAGTGTTTCTGAGGCAAGATCAAACGCCATGCCCACACCCAACAGCACCAGCCCTCTCACCGTTAACTCCTATAAAACCATTTACAACTCTGCCTGCTCCTATCCCTAGCTAGGAATTCTAGAGAAGCCACTGTCTGGCAGCGTCATGAATGAGCAGAACATTTTGGTCATTAAACAGGTGGGGGGGGGCGGTTACAGGGTGATCCCCAGGAAAAGGGGTAGTTCCAGGATTCCTGCCCCACCCAAAGGAGGGTGGAGCTGAGCAGGGAGGAGAAGAAGAAGCTGGAGAGGAGACTGGAGAAGGAAGAAAGCAAGATGGAGAAGAGGGAGCAGACCTGAAGGAGCACGTGGAGCAGAGAGACATGTGAAGAAACTGCGCTTGCTGCTTTGTCCTGGACTAGTTGGAACACATGCAGATGAGAAACCCGTGGGGAGGTTAACAGTGGCAGCTTTTATCTTGATTTTGATTTTGCTCTTTTCTTCCCAGACTTGTCTGTCTCTTTCTGACCCTTTTCTATGGGTCTCCACTGGAAGGTGCTTTAGATTTGTGACAGGCTTTCGGGCCTTGCCTTGGGCCCATCCTGTTTAGCTGGACTTTTACCCATGAGGGGATGGGTAACTTTGGGTGCTTGATTTAGTAACTATATTCTTTGTCTTTTCTGTATTGTTCACTAATTGTATTAAAGTTCATTTCCATTGAAGATCTTATATGTTTTGTCTTGATGCAACAAATGGCAGAACCTATTTAGAGTGGGCAGGTTTGGGGGTTCTGGGTTGCCCTTCTCCCTGTCCTGTAACAGGAGGGTTGAAAATGTCCCAGGCAAAAACAACAAAACAGTTACCGATTTAGAACTCTCTGTCGAAGGAAGGAGGGACTAAGAAGCAATGGAGAGCAGTGATAAAACCGTCCCCCCTATAGCAATCCCCAATACCTTCATGATATAGAAGAAACCCACAAATGCCCTGGCTCTTGTCTCTTCCACCTAGGGAAGTAAAAGGATGGGAAAAAGTCTGAGATGTCCCCACAGTAACTCATTCAGATGATCACCTGGGCTAGGGGACTGCTTCGACATGGAGTTCCCTCATGAGACTCACATCCACCCTTACTTGTTTCTGTCAGTTATTGTTGCTTCACCAGTGTTCAACTGGTTTGGACTAATATTAGCTGGACTGAACTGGCTTGAGCTGGCTTGTACCAGTGAATTGCTTTGAATGAATTCTACCTGAGGCCATTGGTACACTGTGAGTACAGAGACAAATACCCCAGAGTATCTTGTCCAACTCCTCAGAAAAAAAATATTGTATCACCATTGGAGAATGGAAACTGCCATGTGCCTCCCCCTGCCTGCCCCATTACCTCATTCCTCTTCCTTTCCTGCTGGCCCACTCCTTCTGTTCTGAGGCCCCACTTATCCCACTCATCTGCCCCCTCTGCTCCCTTTATTTCAGAGACTGCCTGCTCTTACCTGGATAGCTCCTTGTGTACTCAAGCCCTCCCTCCTTATTGGGATTGTGTGGATTTTATACAGACTAACTGGGTGCCTGCTGTGTGCCAGGTAGTAGGTCCTGGGGTCCACCACTGCAAATCAAACCCCCTAGCCCCACGGCCTGTAAGTAAGGGAGGGCCACAGGGAGGGAGCCAACAGATAACACCGGGACAACAAGTGCCCACACCTTAAGACAGGAGTCAAGGACAACTAGGTATTCATGCACTATTCAAGAAAGCAGAGTGTTTGTGGATTCTGGTTCCTAGATGGAAAAAATAAAAGAATTCCCAGGTGAGATGTGAGTGTGAGACGATCAGAATGAAGGAAGTTGGCCAGAACTGAATGTCTTATAGTTAAGTTATAGGAGAAAAGACAGAACAAACTAGCTCTATTGGGGGATTTTTAGGTTCTTTGCTGACTCTTATGCTGTGAGCAGCATCGCAGGAGCTCTGTGGGCAGGTCTTCTTGTGCTTGGCTTCTTGTGCTTGGCCGGGATGTCTCCATCAGACACAGCGCCTTATCATTTCAAGACGAACACATGTTATTTGTAGAATCAATATTTGATTTCATGCAATTATATATTATATATTAACAATTATCATTTTGTAATGTATTTGAAATAATTCTCATCTCATATTATATCTCGAATATAGATACAAATAATGTATGTATCTCTCACATAGCTATCTCTATGTATCATAGATAAGTAAATTGGGCTCAAATTGTTTATTTAATGTATGAATGAATGCAACTGTACTTTATTTATAACTCCATAAATTCTAAGAGTTAATGAAGGATACCCCAGATTTGAGTCAAAGTAGAGAAGTGTATTATCAAAATTTACACTACTTTCTCATGTTCTGGAACTAAAAATGATTTTTCAAAATAAATAACTTCATGTTAATTGTTAAAAAAAAGCAAAGACAAATCATTTTGCAGTACCTTTACCTTTGGGGCGGGGTGAAATACAGTGTATATTAAGATGGAAAATTAAAATTGTGTTATATTTCCCAAAGGGTTAAGAGGAATGAGCAGGAACTGGGGAGCAAGCTGCTCTGGTCTTCCAGTGAGCCATCAGGAGATCCCGCTGCTTTCCCTATAAAATGGGATTAGTATGCCTGCCTAGCGGGATGCGGTGAAAACAGGAGATACCTGTTGGCAGCATAATGCTGGAGGTGGAACCTTGTGCTCTTGTGTGTGATACTCATGTCTTCTGTGTGAAGATAAGGCTTTGGGGAGCGTGGTTCACCAGGGTCCGCTTGGAGTCGGGGGCCAACCTGCCTGTGCTGAGGTCCTAGCAGCAGAAGCTGAGCCACCTGTGCAGCTCCTGGAATGGAGCAGATTATTTCTCCAGTCTTACCTGCCTCCTAGGTTCAGTGTAGCTTTCCCTCCTCGTGCCCCCTGGAAAGCGTCTCAGTGGCAGCCTCTTCTCACTGTGATCTCATTTGCTGAGTCAGGGAAAAGACCTGTGGAAGGAGTAGCAGTGCCACATGGCTCCCAGTGCACACGCTGGGGACCACACCATGTGTTGCAACTATTGCTTTGCAATATTTTATATACATAATTTACAGTATAATTTACATAGAATTATATGCATCCTCATAAAAGTGTTTGGTTCAATGCATTTTTGCAAATACATATGGTTGCATAACTATCAACCACAAAATGAAAAGACAGAATATTCCTGCACCCTAAAAGTTCCCTCTTTTCCCTTTTCAATTGTCTCCTTTCTCTGCCCCTACCGACTGTTCCCTGACCCCATAGTTTACCTTTTCCCAAAGGTCATGTCAAGGGGGTGATACTCTGTGAGGTTTTTTTTTTAAAGATTGATTTATTTATGCATACAAGCACTGGGGTACAGGCCAGAGGTGCGGGGGTGGTGGTGAGAGAATCCACCAGACAGATTGGGAACAGAACAGGCAGACTGACCAAAATACACTGCTGAGGGGAGCAGCAGGTGAGGCAGGAGAGGTCTCCCTGTTCCATGTGGGTCACCTCCCCGGCCAGCGGCAGGGATCGAACTCGTGCTGCAGTGGTTGCAGTCTGCTTCATAGTGCATTGCTTAACCCACTGCACCATCAAGGAGGGCCCCTCTGTAAGGTTGAGATGCTCGTCCACTCAGCAGCTTGCTTCAGGTTTACCCATGCTGTTTTCTGCTGTTCCTTTTCTTTTAAGATTTTATTTATTTAGTTATGCATACAGGCCAGAGGTGAGGTGAGGGGGGAAGAGGTGAGAGAATTCATCAACGACAGAGCAGGGAGCGGAATAGGCAGATCGACAGAGGCAGGAAAGGTCTGCTGTGCCACGTGAGTCAGCTCCCTGGCCGAGGTTAGAACTGGTGCGGCAGTGGCTGTAGAAGTTCTAAGTGCAGTGCTCAAGCCCTTGCGCCACCAGGGAGGCCCTGCTGTTCCTTTTCATGACTGAGTCTGATTCCACCTAAGGATGTTCCACACAGTATCCATTTGGAGATCAGCCAACTTTCTCTGTATATGGTCCAGATAACAGATATTTTAGTCTTTGTACAACATGAAGTTATGCATAAATACAGCCACAGACACTAGATAAGTGATTGTACATAGCTGTGTCTCAATAAAACCTTATTTTCACAAGCTGGCTAGGCGCTGGACAGGCCTGTGGGCCAGAGTTTGCTGACCCCTGACCCAGTCACTGGACATTTAGATAATTTCCAGTTTGGGGCTATAACATTCACCTTCAGTTATTTCTGTAGACATTTCTTTTAAGTATAGTTCTGTGGCTTAATTAGCTCCTCCTTACTTCTTTCAAGGATAGTGTAGATACATGAATTTTTATTTTTTTTAAGAATATGTGCTGTTAAAACTTTGAATGATAGCTATTGTTTAAACCGTCCATTCTGGGCCTCCCCTGGTGGCGCAGTGGGTTAAGCAACGCACTATGAAGCAAATCGCAGCCACTGCAGCACGAGTTCGATCCCTGCTGCCGACCAGGGCAGGGACCCACATGGTGTGGCAGACCTCTCCTGCTGTGCCCGCTGCTCCCCTCAGCAGTGTACTTCTGTTGATCTGCCTGTTCTGCTCCCCGCTCTCTGTGGTGAATCCTCTCACCCCCCCACACCTCTGGCCTGTACCCCAGCTCTTGTATGCATAAATAAATAAATCTTTAAAAAAAAAAAAGATGTTAAAGATATATTTAAAAAAAAAATAAAAAAAAAATAAACCGTCCATTCTATTTTAAGGAGAGATATTGACAGATGGTTTTCCTGCTCTGTGTCCAGAGCCCACTCCCCAGTTTCCCATTTGAGAAGACAGCATTCAAGCACCACGTCTTGCCCCACAAAGTGCTGGCCACTGTCAGCAACCTGTGAGGCCTCCATCCTAGCAGCATGTTAAGGGAGGGACAGGGGAGAGTCAGGCAGCCGGCCTGGGGAGCCTATGCCCTGGGCCCTCCACGAGAGCACAGCCCTGGCCTGGGTTCCACTGCCTGGAGTGCCAAAGTGTCTGTCCCTCGAGTCCCCGTCTTCCCAGTGTCCAGGCTGGGGACGCAGAGGCAGTAGCCCACCAGCAGCCTGACTGGGTGGAGACATGGGGCGAGACTCTGTGGCCTGCACAGGGCGCTGTGGCCTGCTCACTGTCTGAGGCCAGGAGATGCCGATCAAGGGCAGCACTGCCTTCTGTGCCAAGCTCGGGGAGCTGACCGTTTTTTTTCTCGTGAGCTCACACCTCAAATTTGGCAGTGGGTTCTGTCCTTCAGTTGTAAACAGAACCTGACTCCCAAGAGAAGGGTAAGAAAGGCTTGCTCTGAAACCCAAGCTGGGAGGCCTTCTGCATCTGAATGAGGATGCCAGCAGAGATCAAAAGGCAGGGCCAGAGAGACTCTGCGAAGGAAAACTACTCAGGGGCTTAGGAGACTACTCAGGGGCTTAGGAGCCCCTTTCTCTTAAGGAAACAATTTGACTTCTGCACACGCTGGGTCTCCTGCTGCTGTCTCTGCTTCCTCCTTTGTGGCGGAAGCATCCTCTGAGGAAATGTGGATTTCTAGTGTCTGTGCTTATATCCTGTGGCCAGTGAGGGTGGAGCCCAGGTCCTTGTACTTTCACAGCACGTGATTATAAGGAGTCCTAAAAGGACTATGACAAGAGTTGGGACAGTCCCAGCCCAACCGGCCAGCTTTTCCAAGTTCCAGTATCCAAAGATGTACCCACCTCTGTCACTCTAGGCGAGAGCCACAAGGAGCTTTGTGAGGTGTGGCTCTTACCAGATGTTACCAGATGTCTGACCTGACACGGGTCTGCCTGGTCCTTTTCAGCTTCTGGTGGCTCCTAGCAACATCCTTTATCTCTGCATCTTTGCCTGGTGTCTCCTGTATCTCTGGGTGTCTCCCTTTCTTTCTCCTCCTTGACAAGGTCATTTGTCATTGGATTTAAAGCCACCCTAATCCAACATGATCTCATCTCAAGAGCTTTACCTTAATTAGATCTACAAAAACCCTAGTTCTAAATAAGTGAAATTTTTCTTGAGATCACAGTACAAATGACCATCATTTGTAAGAAATAATACACAATTTCCCAAAAGGGAATACTTTGAAAAACCATAACATGCTGATCATTTTCTACTGTGACCAGGACATTGGCATTATACGATAGATGTGCAGCCCGTCTATTCCTTTGCAATGTGCGTGAGCATCTGCTGTCACAGATCATGCCGCATGGGGTGGTGCATCCACTGTGAAGACGACTCACATCCCACCACCAGAGGGTCTCCCCTACTGCCATTTATTGTCACGGTCCCTTCCTCCTGCAACACCCCCACCCCCTCCACCTCTTGTCCTAACCCCTGGAAACCACTAACTTGCCTCTTTTTCTAAAAGTTTGTCATTTCAAAAATTAAATAAATGGAATCATACAATATGTAATCTTCTGAGGTTGACTCTTTAATCTCATTCCTGGAGTCTCATCCAAATTGATGATATAGGGGCCTCCCTGGTGGTGCAGTGGGTTTAAGCAATGCACTATGAAGCAAACCGCAGCCACTGCAGCATGAGTTCAATTCCTGCTGCCAGCCGGGGAGGGGACCCACATGGCGCTGCAGACCTCTCCTGCTGTGCCCGCTGCTCTCCTCAGCAGTGTACTTCTGTTGATCTGCCTGTTCTGCTCCCCGCTCTCTGGCCTGTACCCCCCCACACACCCCCACACCTCTGGCCTGTACCCCAGTGCTTGTATGCATAAATAAATAAATCTTTAAAAAAAACCCCAAATTGTTGATATATGCCTAGTTTGGCTTTTTTCATCTTAGACTCCAAAAGAAGAATACAAATACAATAGGACTAAATACAAGAATCATGACATGTTTCTTTCTCCCCATGATACAGTAGCATATTTTCACCTCTTTCTGTTTCCTTTTCCAAAAGAAAAGTTTTGGACAGTTTCCTTTTCTTCATGCAGTGGGAAACCAAAATGTAGTCAACCATGCAATTCATGGTTATGCTTAGTTCTGTTCTTTTGTGCGCTGACACTCAGATTCCTGGTGGCTGTCCAAGGTGATGACATCTTACTAGTGACATTGGGCTTCCAGACTTGTGGCAGTTCCTTTCCAGCTCTCAAACACTGTCAGCCCACCTTGTACCTTCAGGTATATTTTGGTAGATCAGTTGTTTATTGGTCAGGTCCTTTGCATATGTAAATTTATCACACAAGCTTTCCATGTGCTCTTTCCAAATGTTCACTCCCGGGCCTCCCTGGTGGTGCAGCGGGTTGAACACTGCATTGTGAAGCATCTGCGGTACAGCAGCACGAGTTCAATCCCTGGCCGGGGAGGGGATCCACATGGCACAGCAGACCTCTCCTGCCTCGCCTCGCCCGCTGCTCTCCTCAGCAGTGTATTTCAGTGGATCTGCCTGTTCTGCTCCCCACTCTGTCTCTGGTGAATCCTCTCACCACCCTGGACTCTGGCCTATACCCCAGCTCTTGTATGCATAAATAAATAAAACAAGGAAGGAAGGAAGGAGGGAAGGAAGGAAGGAAAGGAGGGAGGGAGGGAGGGAGGGAGGGAGGGAGGGAGGAAGGAAGGAAGGAAGGAAGGAAGGAAGGAAGGAAGGAAGGAAGGAAGGAAGGAAGGAAGGAAG